>JAHHUM010002483.1:0-121144 GCA_036173005.1 Crenichthys baileyi
AGCACCGCAGTTTTCCCAAACAGGAAAGTTATTTTCTAAACATTTGATGGGTTGGGCTTTTTTTGTTTTGTTCTGTAGACTGAAAGTAACTGAGTTGAAGCAGGCGGAGAACAGCTGCCATGTAACTGTACTGTCTGTACGGTGTTTGTAGAACTAGCTGTGGGGTGTTGCTAGTGTTTAGCTAATGTTAGCCCGTTTATTGTTCAGATTCTCAGGTTTTAACCCAAACGTTCTTTAGAAACTGTTGTTTTGTAAGTTTGTGAGCTGGTTAGGTCCTAAATTAGGTTAATCTTCTGACTGAAAAATGTCAGTGAACACCCTGAGGAGAGATAACGTCCAGCTCCGTGGAAAGAACTGAGTAGCATACTGAGTTTAATCTGAAACTTGTTCATCCTGTAATCAAGGGCCAACTCATTTAAAACATCGTCTTTACAAGCAATCCTGATTTTTTTCTCCTCGGGGTTCTCTTAAAAGATGTAACACTGATGCTGTGGGTCAAATGTTCTGTGAATCGTTTTTCGTGCTGCAGCACTCTGCTAGTGTAACATCAGATAGAGGTCTACTGTTTTGAATGAAGTCAGCTGGGAAGCTTCATTTATAATCCCATGGCATGCTGTCTTTGTAGCTGCATGGATGAGACGGACCTGTGTCCGAGATCTCAGGAGATTTCGAATATCTTCACAACTCATTATTTGTCAAAAGATTTTGATACTGATAAATTGGAAGAAATCCAACTATTATTTGAGTGCATTTAAGCAGTGAAGAAAAATTCCATTTCATGTTTAAACATTGTTTTGAACAAAATCACTATTTGCACAGTATTTGTACCCCTATTAATCCTTTTAAAACTAATTTGGATTCATATTTTTTTCAAATAATACTTAACTTTTTAAGTCTTCTTAGAACTTCCATTTAGTAATGTATGACCTTCTGATTCCCCATAACACCAAGGCAGGTTTTTTTTTATTTTTATCTGATGGTTACAAGATAGGAAAATGTCCAAAGCTCACTGTTAGACAACTCCTAAGAGTGGTGTCTTGTGTTCACCTGGCGTCCATAACAACCATTAAACACCACATGTCAATGGGTTGCTTGGGCAGCAGCCTAGAAAAAAACCTTTTTCTCTCTTACTATCATAAATAAAAACGTGGAATTTTATAAACGCTGCAATGGAAGCTTGTGCTTTAGTCAGATTAGACTAAATTCGAGCTTGTTGGCAGGAAACAATCGTGAAACAAAGGACAAACAGGTGGAATAGCCCCTGATGCTCCTGCACCAGGTTTCCTCTAGCGGAGGATCAGTGATGCAGTGGACCAGTTTTGTCTTCCAAAGGTGCTGGAAACCTTGTTGGAGTATATTAAATCATGAAATATTCTAAATACCTGAAGATTTAAAAAAAAAAAATAGTGGTTTGTGTCTGTGGATCTTTGAACCTAATAATGATCCAAATCAATGCAGGAATGGTTCATTAGACACAAAATTATCAAAATCCAGAAGATTGTGGAGTGATCTGGTAAGAAGAGAGCACAACAGAGGACCCATGACTCTGGACGATCTAGAGAGGTTGTTCGAAGAGGAACGGTCAAAGATCCCTCTCACTGTACGCTCCAACCTTGTAAAATGTTTTAACAGAGAATAAGTGCTGCCCGTTAGACAAAATAGGATTGTACAACGTTATTATAAATATTATTGTTGTTATTATATACAGTAAATATGACATCAATATCAAATATCTCCCCAACCTGAAATAGTACCAGCAGAGGCTGCTTCAATACATAGAAGTAAAAAACAAATAAGGAAATGAGATTATGCATTAAAAAACTAAATGAATAGTACATAACAGAGAGAGATAGACTAATAAATTATTATTATAACAGTTCAAATAATTGTGCCTCTAGGGTCTTTGATTAAAGCACTTATGTCTTAGCATTGACCCTTTTTTACCACTGAATAAATGTGCTTATAATAAAAGTTGGATATTTCAGCATATTTTAGTGTTGCTGCCCCATTAAGATTAAGGTTTTTTTATGCTTTTTACACATTTTTAACATGGGTCCTAATAAGTATGGTAATCACTGTATTTAATCTTGGCAAAGATTTTCTAATGTGATAAATGGCAGTACTGTGACGACTGTACTGTATATTTTCTAGGTGGTTA
Source organism: Crenichthys baileyi (assembly GCA_036173005.1). Lineage (NCBI taxonomy): Eukaryota > Metazoa > Chordata > Actinopteri > Cyprinodontiformes > Goodeidae > Crenichthys > Crenichthys baileyi. Next base: position 2,159 of record JAHHUM010002483.1, read on the forward strand.
CATTTGACAGGAGGATACTTGTTGAACTCTGGAAAATGTTTACTATGGACTAATACTTAAACTCTGACAAACCTTTCATTGTTCTTAGTTTAGTGTGCACCAACTGGCTCATAACTCCCCAAACATGACTGACAGCTGAAGCAGTGGGAGGCGTGATGTTTGACATGCTGTAACCCTTGTTTTTTTCCTGTGTTCTTAATCTCTTGTTGCATTAATCGGATTACAGCACAATAAACATTTTCTTGTTTTCATGTCTTTGCTGTATTCACAGCCAAATCCCAACAGATCCAGAAGGCCATCACTCCCAAAATGCCTGGTGATGTATGATGACACTTGAGCTGTCAACCCTCTTGTGTCCTTTTGTGCTGTAGTGCCCAGGTAAATGACCTCACGGAGGAAATGGCTGATAATGCAAACAGATAAGGCTCCTGGTACCTGTTGACCACAGTCAGAACCTCCTAAATCAGGTCTTCCTGACACGTCGCTCCATCTGCGACTGCCTCAGTGACACCCACAAGGCATTGAGCCCTTATCTCCCCTGGCCCCTGCTTAGCATTCACGCCATTCATGCGAACAATGCTACCTCTTCCCGCTCATTGGATCTGTGACTGACAGTGGGTGTTGGTGCACTTGTGTCTGACTTCAGTCTCTATCTGACACCAGGCTGTTTGTCCAGTCTCGATACCCCCACCAAGACACAATAAAAGGCGTGCCACTTCCCTTGATGTTTTTCCAACTGGACCTTAATAATGGAGCTTGCTCTCTACTCCGCACATCGGTTTCCTCCTTAGGAGGACTTGCATTAGACGGGGGAGGGTCAGGGCAGAAGGGCTTACTAATGGTTAGTTCACTACCTACTGACCAGCCAGCGAAGTGGTAATGCCATTATGTTCAGAGGGTAAAATGCATGGAAGCAACAGATAAGGTTGTTGCCCAATTTAAAAAAAAACAAAAAAGGAATGGCTGATGTATAATGGGATAACTAGAGATTGGGTTGGGTTTGGAAAGCAGGTGAGCCTAGATATACCAAAGAATAGTTGGTCTGATTGTCACTGTTAGAAAATATACCGTACCTAGATAAGAGCAGAGCCCAGTATGACATTCTCACAATATGATAACCTGGATTAAAGTAAGAATATGTGGTGTGTATTACTTAAACAAAAATGCAAAATTGTTTATTAATTGTTTGTTTTATTAAAAGCAAACAAGCAACAATTTTTCCTGCTGCTGCTCATATAGGACATTATGAAAACAATTATTTATTTTATATTTTGGCAATAACACAGATCTAAGACATTTTTGCTTTTCTTCTTCTTGTAGCGTAACACGAGTACAAGAAGCTAATATTAGCTGGGTAATTAACCAGGCTGAGGTAGCTAGCTAGCCTGCAGTAGGCTGCTTAACAGACATCTCACTCACAATTTGCAAATTCTAGTTTTGCAACAGAATCCCCATAATAAGGGTGACAGGCTGCACTCCTCTAGCTTCTACATCCATGATTGGAAATATTTCCATCCATCCTACCAACTGCACCACCGTGCAGCCCGGAAAGATTTCCATGCAGTGAAATTAGTTTTTCTTGTCACAGTAGGAAAAATGCTTTATGTTTATTTCAGCCAGCTGACTGACGGAGCACAGCAACAGGTCATTTTTATTCTATATGCCATTTCATATCCTTTTGATTTTAAGTACTTGATTTTTCAGGGGTGCGAAATGGAGCCATCTGCCACTAAATGCCCAGTTTGTACCTGCTTTAACAGGTGATGATTTAAAGTAATTTTGTAAAATCTAGTTGTAGTCTACCGTCTTGAAAGGTTATATGGTATCAATAAATAGCATCTTCCTATAGAAGGTTGTTTACTGCTATTTTGGTTTGTTCATGGGCCACAACCTCCCATATTTCAGAGGAGTCAACTGACCCAAACAGGGATCAGAACACATAAAGTGGGTGAGAAATGAGGGTATGGATTGATTAAGTGGTGAACTGCGCTGGAGCTGCTTCCGCTCAGTGCTCCATACCGACAGAGAAAACTCCAGTCACTCCAGCACTTTCTCTGGCATCTCTGTGGCGTTACTTTAAACGTTAGGCTGAAAAACGGTATCACTTTTGGCACCGTACGACCCATGCCTAACTGGAGCTTCTGAGCATTGTGTTGGAGTTAGGTTTTCATCTTGTAGGACATCTCATATTCTCATCTCATAGGACTGATATCTGAGCTTCAATCATGGGATCCTCTGTATTGGCTCCCATGAAGCAGGCGTATTATAAAGTTCCTATAATACACCCTTGTGATCAGTATATCCCTCCCTTCCTGCTCTTATTTATGAATAAGTTGCCCCCTTTTGACAAAGGGGGCAACTCAGGTTGGTAGCTGCTGATCACATGATACTCGGTACAGAGTGAGGAATGTGGACAGAAATCCCTCCCTCGCCTCTAAACTTTGATGCAGAATATCATAACGAATACGCCTCTCAAGCCCCCTGACACACGCTGCGATGAAGATGAGGGGGAATAGGTGCTGCTGTCGTGGAGGCATGAAGGGGGCACAGATAGTGGCTGTTTGATCTGAAGGTCGCCAGCCCCCTCGATGGTGTTGAGAGATCCTTGGCGGACGAGGCTGGCTCTTATTTAATAACATGAAGGGGAAGCAGACCTTTCTCTCATAATTAGGCCTAATTACCTGGTAGGTGTGGACAGACAGCCCAAAAAGAGACAAACTGCCTTTATCCACAGACTTCGAGTCAGATTACTCTGAGCTGTCTTATCTGTTTGGAGGCCAGCAGGAGCCTCAGTACTCCTCACTTGCCTTCTTCTTGCTGGCTCCTGTATCCAGCCCTGCTATATTAACCAGTCAGCCTGATTTATTACAGCCTGGTCCGTGGCACCGATGTTTAATTATACATCATCATTACTCTTCTCTGTAAATCAGAGAACGTTTCATGTGAACTAGTCCAGAAAGTAGAGAGGGTGACAGATTTCTGCAAACCTATTTTTCATCTGCAAACATCTGCGGTGCCTGTGGGAGGTATCTAGTTGGCCTTTCTGTAAAAACTCCCATCTTCTGCAGCTGAACCGGAAAAATACATGTGCTTCACCGAGACTTTATTCCAAAGAGTTTGACAAACGTTGGCTTGATTGTTTGCTCGTCCGCCACCGTCTGTTGGTAAGGAACGCTCTAAGGGTCCATATGAGTGGGTTTGAGTGACATCTCACCAGTGGCTTGTTTGTTTACAGTATCTGTGACTCTTTTCCTGAGCCGCCTGCATGTTTGTGTTTGGGTTTGTGGGCGACTCACTTGCAGCCACAACAACAGGAGACATTGTTGGGGGCAGTTTCAGGGACTGGAAATGGCTGACGTCTGGAAAAGAGTGGCAGCAGTCCCAAGAGGAACTTGTGGCAGGGGAAAAGTGGAAAACATACTTATATTTTGCTTTGATTGTGGAGCAGCGGTTTTCCAACTTTATATAACAAGTACCACCTCAGTAAATACTAGGTTTTTCAAGTTACCAGCATACAGACAGAGGTAACTGAGTAGATTAGCCAAGTAAGAGTAAGTACCGTAAAAACTAGGACATTAAGAAATTACTAGGGTAAGAAAGTATTTGGTGAAAATTCCATTCAAGTACTGAGTAACAGTTTAATTGTACTGCCTGATTTATTTTTTAGAAATGATGTAATCACACAAAATTCTAAAATATTGTACAAAGACTTGTTTTTTTGAATGATAACGGGAAAAAAGAATACAACACTGACATCTTTAACAAACTGAGGAATAAACACGCATTTACAACAGATTAAATACTGAGAAATTAGGGTTTTTTCTCCTAGTCATTTCCTAAAATCTGAAAGCTAAAACCTTGACATTGGTCAGGAAATACCTGATCGGTGCATCTCTTCTGATGATTTCTTTCTCCTCAGATCTTCCCACACATGCTGCTACAGGGTTGTGAAAGTAAAAATACAGAGAAATACTTTGTTATTGGCTTGTGTTCCTAATAACAACTGGTTATGATTCCTGGTGTAAAGTTTTGCAGCTTCTGGTCTTTAGGAGAATGAGAAGAGCCAGTTTTAGGCTGTTGTATCTGTGACTCAGAGCTTCATCAGACTTGCTGCAAGAGGACAAAAAGAGATGTTTAATCCACCTGTTATCAGGAAGAACCTCCTGCTCAGGAATGCAGCCTTACTCACCTTTCACAGGAGGAGCAGCTTAACAGATAACCTCTTACAAAAACATTCTTTTTTATCTTTCCTTTCATACAACACAAAAATGACTTTACACAACTATTGGTGAAAGGCAACAGTTTTGGTTTACTTCATCGCTACATACAAGTACATGAGATGCACCCATCAGGCGTCTCCAGACACATTCAGATTTTTGGGTTTTCTTTGAAGCCTGACATGCTGATCACAATTTTAGGCGATCCCATTCTTTCTAAGGGCAACACCACTTGCAAACTCATTCGTGGAGATGTTGCTTTAATTCAGCCAATAGATGTAACAAACATTGACCTTTAACAACATAAAATTGTGCTGCTGGTTCTTTGAATAAGGAAGTAGTTTGAATCCAACAGTAAATGAAAGGATTAGAGAAAGATCCCCATTGAAAAACAAAGTTAGACAAAGACAGCACTGTTTGTGTTTATAGACCGGAAAAAGTTGGATGTTTTTGTTTTGATTTGATTTGATTTTCAGTGTTTGACCTTCTGGTCATCTTGTATAGAGTCTGGAATGAAAATATTTTCCAGATCTGAATTAGTATGGAAAACTGTATTTTCTGACTTTATTACCTTATGAATGGGTTTATCAAATCAGTGTACATTTTATCCTTCCTTTTAAATAAAATATGACATGATGGACGGATGGATGGATGGACGGATGGACGGATGGATGGACGGACGGATGGATGGATGGATGGACGGACGGATGGATGGATGGACGGACGGATGGATGGACGGACGGACGGATGGATGGACGGACGGATGGATGGATGGATGGATGGATGGATGGACGGACGGACGGATGGATGGATGGATGGATGGATGGATGGACGGATGGATGGACGGATGGATGGACGGACGGACGGATGGACGGACGGATGGATGGATGGACGGACGGACGGACGGACGGATGGAGGGACGGACGGACGGACGGACGGACGGACGGACGGATGGATGGATGGACGGACGGACGGACGGACGGACGGATGGACGGATGGATGGATGGATGGATCGATCGGGGAACCCTTGAAATGTTGGTTTATATGAAATTTTAATTTAGAAAAAATGTAGGAATCCTAGATGGAAAACTCTCCAATTGTGATCACAGGGTGATTGATTGATCCTCATCAATAAATACTGACCGTAAATATCTCAAGCAATCATAATTTTATGCAGGTGTTACTTTTGAATTGCCAGAATTAAAACTCACTGGAGTTCTTGTGAAGCTGGTGTACCGACTGTGTCCTTGTGTGACTGCAGTCCTGTGGGCTAAATTAGGCGGGCTTGTCAGGGGTCTCCGTCTCTCTGCTTCACAGGTTTACATGGACAATTTAACCACTAACCTCCTGAAATGAGCTACTTCTGAATGCCTCAGGCTCCAGTTTCAGTGTCTGCTGATTGCAGGGAGCGAGGGGTTGTGATGAGTAAAAGTAGACCAGGCGGCAGCATTTATGTAAAGTTTTTTTTTTTTTTTTTTTTGAGAACGTTTCAGAACTGTTAGGCTATTATTTTGTTCGAACACAATTTACTTTAGTTGTTCCAGTGCTGACTTAATATGTCGCAGAATTCATCTAGAGGTGATCAGATGTAATGCATGCTGGATCATAGTCCAGCTGTGTTTGTTTAACCTTTAAAATCTGTACGACACCTTGATTTTAGCAGGTTTTTATGGGGAAAAAAACAAACACTGGATTTAGCCCAGAATCACTAAGAATTACCTCCATGTGAAGATACTTAAGCATCATTTCCTCCCAGCGTGCCTGAGGTTGGTTTGGTTTCCTCACCTGCCCAGGCTACAAACGATATAAAAGTCTGAGATGTTACCCTTGCCTCTGGGACAACGGCTGTTGATCGCGAGAAGAATGACAAGCCCCAATCTCTGTCTGTTTACTGTAATTAAAGTGTCATGAGTTTTGATTTATGATGCATTGAGTAAGAGAGGTGTTATCACATGTACTAAAAGGGAGGGAGGATTGAGAGGAAGCCACGGGTGGTTGTAGTTATGGAGAAAAGGGGAAGCGAAGACGGTGCACTGAAACAAACACAGTGCTGTGTTAAACCAAAAGCTTGAGGGCAAAAGGGTGACTGCCTCTGTTCAGAGTTTGTGGATCAACATAACTGTTGGAGCTGTTGATGAAATGACTTGGCTAAACTTAACATTAATCTCAACATCTTAACCTGAGCATTTAAGTTTTGCAGAGGTTGTTTAGTCTCATGCACAGTTTTTGATAGAAAAACATTGTTTTTTACAACTCGCTCAACTAGCTCAGTGACAACGGTACATATATTTAATGAAATCAAATGTAATTTTCTCTTGCAGTGTTTGTAATGGTGATGGTCTATAACCTACTTGCATTGACACGCCAGCTGCCTGATTGATCGATGTCCCGTCCTGCTCCGTGTCCCATTTATACTCTAAGAGGGGCTGGCGCTCCTCTTAACACCCTCCACTTCAGATGCCCTGGAGGAGACACCCCCCTGCTGTTTTCTGGGTGAGTCAGACAGTATTTTGGGTGTTTCTTTCTGGTACATTTGATAACTTACAGGTGTAGCTGTGAGTAGAGCGATATTATGTCTCAATGACTGAATTATAAAAATGAGCAATTAGGAACCTATTATAAAATGTGCATTATTGTAGAATTTGTTCATTTGTGTATGTCATTTATCAAATGGACTTTTTTATCTATCTGTTCCTCTTTTCATTGATGTTTACAGTAAAAAAGGAGTAATAGAGAGACTATATGGGTCGCAGTAGCTTGCTGTCGGTCTGCTTCAGACGGCTGTGTGGTAGAGACCTGAACACTAGACAAACAGAGACATTCAACTGAACACAAGTTGTTTATCAAGCTGGAGAACAACTTGCCCCAACTTTATCAGCACCAGAAGTACCAGAACCACAGAGAAAACATGTCATAAACTAGATCATCAACGAATCATATCAAAACAGACAGGACGGGGGCTAGGACCATTACTGCAGACTCCTCTGTGCAGATATCTTTGGCAGATGCAACCTGTGTATTCACTGCAGAGTTCTGAAGCCGTAGTCCTTTAGTCCTTTAGTTTCTGGTGAAGCGTTGTTGGTACATTAGAGCTGCTTGCTAAAAGCAGACATTCTTGTACTGGACGAGTTCACTGCCTCTTTACTTTCACAACAAACACATGCTATTTTTTTACTTTACACTTTTAAATAACTGGCAGGTTTTAAGAGCTTCATAAAGATTTTTCAGTAAATAAATCCTATTAAATGTGGGTTATTTTCTGTTGAACTGCTGAAGTGTTACACATTGACCACAGGATTACAGAAGCATTTTAGTTGATTATTTTTTTGAATTTTGAAAAAATAAATCTGATTTCTTTTGTTCCCAGTACATTGGAGGTTTTGTAAAAATAAAAAAATAGCTTGCTCGATTTTGCAGGTCTGCCAAAGGTGCTATCCACATCTGGAACCTAAACAGCAGGAGGGCAGAGATGGTAGTAGAGGGTCACTGTGGTAATTCAGTCATCTGGGTCAGCACACTGCAGTCAGGAGATTCTCTCATGAGGTAAGTCTCTGAACAGGTTCTAAAGATCTGCTACAACGGGTTGGTCTGCAGACTCCTGCAAAAATGTATATTCTCCTATCATAATTTTCATTGCTGTCACTTTAGAGGATATGCTTCTTAAAGGTGCAACGATTGCAGTAGTCTACTAAAACAAATAGTGTTTGCATTGCTGGATATATATTTTCCAGCTTCATGGAGGATAACTTTACTACACATTAGGTCGGTAAGAGGTAAACATCATGCAGACAATCAGCCAGTGTGACTTCGTATGTTCAGCTGTGACATTATAAAGCACGACTCCACATGTATAGTTGGAAGGCAGACAGTGGATTTAATTATTTAGTAAAGCTGTGTTGAAAACATCACTACTGTCATGACTGATTGATAATTTACGCTGAGTTGTGTATGGGTCCTAAAAACTGTAACCTTTGACCTTTTTCAACTTTTCTCTGTGGATGGAGCAGTCAGGGACGTGACATGCAGGTGTGCCTGTGGGACCTGAAAGAAGGCCGCAGTGAGGCAGTGGACTCTGTGTGGACGGGCAGTGTTGGATTCTGCCAGTGCTCATTGCTGGAAACGAGCCCGTCAAACTACCTGCTGGCCTTTGCTGGCTCGCAGACTGAGGAGGTGAGACGTCAGCCTCAAGGAGTGTTTCTAAAAGTTTGTGAGTCAGTTTTTCACTTGCTTTTTCATCAGGGCATGCTGGGATGAGCTCTAACGACCTACAGCGCCAATGTGCGAATATCACATTTGCGTTATTTTGCAAACCGATACCATGTGATGAGAATGCATTCTATTGTCTCACATTAAAAATACTTTTTCTTGGGATTTGTTAACACAAATGTAAGGTGAAATGTTCACTGTATCCTTTAGAAACTAAGGTCAAATATTCACTGGCACTGGCAGATTACTAGTTATACATTCTGTTTCAAGTATAAAGACTAGTGTAATAAATCAGAACAGACTGGCTTTTATTGGGTTTTCTCTGCTGAGATTGAAATCTCTATTATTGGTCAGGCTTTTAGTCCTTATTTTGTTAATGGGAAATTGTGTTTCCAAGTATGAGCTGCTTTCTTATTTCAAGGTTTTCCTCATATGAAATGACTGTGGTCTGACTCCATAAGTGTCCTGATTCCACTCGTGGATTGTGAGAGAGTTTGTCAAGACTTAACATGATACATAAACATCACATCTGCTGCCAAGAACTGTCACACGGCAATCAGAATGGCATCATTAAAAAAACAGTGTGGAAGAGCACGAACTTAATGCCGGCGTCTTGCTACATTTCCAGTCAGAATCTCACATGCATGAATGTCATGAATTCAGAGCTTTTAAAGATGTTTTCTGGATGGACAAACAGCTTTAATGAATTTTAAAGATGTGGATCTACACTTTTGAATTTATTGTGAATTTTATTTTTATTTTATACGATTTAAAATTATTCACAAGCTTTACTATATACATGTACCCCCTCTAATATTTGGTCAAATCTCTCTTAGCAAGTTCCTAAGAAATGACAACATTTTTGTAGCCATCAGAAGGTCCTGGCAGATTTCAGGCAAAGTTTGACCTTCTTTCTCATCAGAAACGGTAAAACTTGTTTATGATGGTTGGTTTCCTGGCATGGACCTGGCCCTGAAGCAAAGCGCACACATTTATAATTACACTAAAGCCAAGACCACCACAGAGGCTAAATGTTAACCTGCTTTTTGATCATATAGAACCCACGCATGCACGGGGAGAACATGCAAACTCCATGCAGAAAGACCCCCGGCCGGGAATCGAACCCAATATATATATATCTATATATATATATAGATATATATATCTATATATATATCTATATATATATATCTATATATATATCTATATATATTAGCAAAACACTACTTTATTCATTCTTGAACTATTTTGATGTTTAAAATCATCACAACTCTGGAACCACTAAGACTCAAGTCTTTTTGTAAAGTGAGCATAACACCAACATAGACTGAGAGTAGTGTTAATCTGGCAGCTTTTCTGCATTTTACTCAATCTTTAAACATTTAATTCAGTTTTACACATCTGTAGTTATTTTAGTTTTCTTCGAGTTTCAGTCGACTAAATCTCTATGTTTTAGTCTAATGCATTTTTTGTAAATTTAGCTGACTAAGATATGAAGTCCTAGAGAAATGAATTCTTATATCTCTTAATATTTGTTATACTCCTAGGTGAAACATTTATCTTTAAAACACTTGAACTTTGTGTGAATTTCTTTGTTCATGTATCAAAAGCCAAAAAGCCAACAGGATGTGTGTTGTACCCAAAATACAAACAATGTTCTTCATTTAATCAAAAATTGTCACTGAAAAGTAAAGTTTGCACTTTATATTTAAAAACTAAAATGATCAGATTGTAAAAAGGTGTCCAGGCAGCATTAACATTAGGCCTGTTCTACCTCAACATTAAGTGTTCTTATGAAATAATAGTTTTTCTATAATCATCATGTTCTTACAAAATATTTGACTAATATTAGATCTGACTAAAATTTGCCTTTCTTCAACATTGTTATCTGGTTTTTACAAGTTGACAAAAACTGTTAAAATAATTCTAGTTATTTAGGGTTAGTTTGTTAGTTGTCATTTGGAAAAAATGTTTTCACAGAAAACTACGCTGAAGATATTTGTCTGTGAAATTATCACTTACTGACCACAGGCTGCCAGCCAACAAAAAAACTGACACTCTCAAGCCTGAATAAGACTTGGAAAAAAAGTTTGATGGTTACATGAGACAAAGATCAATCAATTTGTCCATAATAATAAGACTTGATGTCAAGCATGGTGGTGGCAGCATCATGCTGAGGGTCCACTTTTAAATGCAAGTGGCAGTGTGGATGGAATAATAAAGAAGGAGGAGTACCTCCAAATTCTTTATTTTCCTTAAATCAACAGCTATGTGGTTGAATTATGGATACATTTATCCCAAGCAAACTTTAATCCTGCTCAAACTGGACGCTTTGGAACAGGTAACACAGGCTAGCAACGGTCTTCAAGAATGACCCGGACTTCAACTCTATTAAAAAGTTTACAGACATTGATTAAAAGCCGAATCCGTGCCAGGAAACCCACCACTTTAAATTAATTCTGCCAATTTATACAAGGACAGTGATCAAATATCCAACTAGAATTATGCAAGAAGCTTGTTGATTACTCCCAAAAGTGTGTGGTTTTTCTGCAATTTGCTAAGGGATTGTTATCTAAATATTGGTGGGAGTATGCATGTGTATATTTGAGCCAAAATGTAAGATTTTGACCCTGTGTGGTTTAGAGAAAGTCCACAACTTATCGCCAGCACTGTTAATATAATATTTTAAGCCAGAAACTGTCAAACAGTAATCAGAATGTTTTTATTATTAAACCACTGTGGAAGAATTTAATCTGGACCAACAGCTAAATATCGTTCGGTTTTGGTCATGGTTAGTAACTTTCCTTTTATTGAATGCTCTTGTCTAAAGCACCTAATTTCCCTCAGCAAACCTATGAAAGTAAGTTAAATTGTGCCTTTCAGACAGTAACTAATGAGGAAATCCATGTTGGTTGATAAAATAATCTAAATTGCTGTTTACACTTTGGCTGGTGGCTAAGGAGTAAAGGAACCCTCGGTCCAGCTTGGAATGAAATCACACTTCTGTCTGTCTTGTAGTTAATTCACAACACCCACAAGCTTGTATGGTTTAGTGTGGAGCCAGTGTCTGAGAGGTGAGACTGGATGGGGAGAAGGCAGCCAGTTATTCAGCCATCTTTTATTGCCTTCAGATTCATGTTACGTGCTTCACTTGATGAGGAGCCACACTTGAAAGGGACGGAGCGGTCACCTGATCCAGTGAAACGTGCCTCCGCTAACCCCGGTCCAGCAAGCCAGGCACCAGGGCGCCTGTGACTCCCAGCACCTCAATAATGCCATTGTCCCAACAGACACAGACAGAGGCACACCTATGTAGCCAGAAAAGGCAGACCAAAACGGACTGCAGCCCTTTTTGTCATTTGGCATCTCCACCCCATTCCACAGACATAACGGGCCAAGACAGATGCTTATCATGTATGTGCAAGTGAAACACCCTCATTAACCAATTTTATGGCAGAAACAATGCACAGGCTCATGCCACAGAGCAGGCACAATGGCGTGATTTTGTCCTGCGGGCAAAAAAAAGAAAAGCAGGTCAGTATTTGGATAAATGACAAGAAAGCAGACAAAACGTTCCTACTGAGGTGTTTTTTCTGTTTACTGCTTACAGTGAGATTCCTGCCAGCAGGTAACTGCTGTGTCAGAAACACTAATTAATAATGTGGGCGTTTTATTTATGTGGCAGTTCGATGCCACACAAGAACAGAGATCACCTGAGGCACAGACGAGCCTTAAAAGCTCCCTTTGTCAGGCACGCAGAGGTAAACATGCAGGACAGATGTGGCCTAGTGATAAAATACAGATCGCTCCCTTAAAGGGCTGTTTAATGTGAAGCCTAATGAGGATGAATATGTGAATCATCAGCCGGGAGGTAGCCAAAGGAGTTAGTTATGCTCCTAATGTGGGTACAAATGCATGCACTTTATCACTGGATCCATTAGTTGTAGTTTTAATAGAAGTTGGTTCCAATGTGTGCCGGAAAACACCGGTCATGTCGCAGGGTCAGGCTTTAGTGGGATGGATTATAGACTGCGTGGCAGCCGTTCTGTGCTAGTTGATGGCGGACTGATCTGTGAAAGTCCAAACAAAATTAATTACATGATTATGGTTGCAGCTGTAATATTTGAATTCAGCAGGCAGGCAGGTTATAACTTGGCAGGCAGCTTGTTAACAGATAGTGTACCCCTGTGTGCTTCCCCCAAATATGTAACCTTCTCAATTGGAATTTGCCCCAAGCTATGTAGGGGACACAGAAAACAAGTGGAAGACGGTGCTCTTTGCAAATTATAATGTGTGGCAGAAAAGTTACACAGTCTACGCACTGTGGTAAAATGGTGGTGACAGCATCATTTTGTGAGGATGTTTTTCTTTACCATGGACAAGGATGCTGGTCATAGTTAATGGGAGGAGCTAAATACAGGGCAGCCTAGAGGAAAACCTGAGGCTGAAAAAGACGTATTAAACATTTACCATTTGCTGGAATGGCCCAGTCAAAGTCTAAACCTAAAACCAACAAAACACCTGTAGCAAGACTTGAAATTTGCTGTTCACAGATGATCTCTAGCCAGTCTGACTTGAGCTGTTTTGCAGTAAGGTTTGTACTAAATTGTCAGTCTCTAGATGTAACACGCTGGTAGAGACATACCCCAACAGACTTGCAGCTGTAATTGCAGTGAAAGGTTCACTTCACACCACAAGAAAATAGCAAACCATGTATCCTTCATAATTATGCACTACTTTAGGTTGTTCCCTCACACAAAATAGCACTAAAATACATGAAAGTTTATGGTTCTAGGGCACAGCAGTGTCACAGTGGTAAAACGAGCGACCCATATTCTGGGGCTTCAGTCCTTGACACCCGACCCAGGCGACCTTTATTGCATGTCTTCCCCCTCTCTCCACCCCTTTCCTGCCAGTTTTCTTTCGAAAAATTGAGAAAATAAAGCTTATGGTTCTAACCTGAGACAATGTAAAAATGTTGAAGGTATGAATACATTTACAAGGCACTGAACAGATACCAAAAACTAAAAATTATGTTGTGTTTTGGGTCATTTGGACACATTTTGGTTTAGCCCGAAGTCTTTAAACAGCATGACTCCGGTATATTTTGTTGTTCATCTCATGTGTATTTTAACATCTAAAGACGAACAAAATGATATGAGCCCTAAATTTTCTGCAAACACGCAAAAATCAAAGGAAGAATCGTCCAACTGAAACATTTCATCTGTTCTCCACAGATCAAGATTATTGAGATGCCCAGTAAGAACCCAGTCTGCACGCTGATACCAGACACAAAGTTGGGAATGGTCATGAGCATACAACTATGGAAGGCAAGTTTGCTAAACTGTCCTCTCGCATCATTACACATTTTCTTCCCTGTTTGTTTAAAGGATCATTTTTTATACCTCAAACCTGTTTTGCTCTGATTGGCCCACATCACACGACAAGATGCTGTAACAGACAAATCAACAAAAATGCACACGCAGGAGACATGGTGTGATTTACAGCCCAACGACTCGTCCCGGGCCATTTTTCCATGCGTTGCTTTTCAGCTGGCAGCCAGCCCCAACACTGTAATTAGAGCGTTTGGAAAGGCCGTGGGTTCACAGCCATATATCAGCCTGCAGCTGTATATCCAATCTGATCTGGGCAAAAACGTAGAGTTGTGTTTTGTAGACGCTGTCAAACGTTTTATTTTCCTCTCATTAATGAGACCCTATAATTATTTTCATGGTTAATAATTAACTTTTTAGAGTTTTAGGACTTTGGTTGGAGACTCGCTGCTTTTGTGTACATTTTATGGGCTTGTTAAAGTTTACAGGCAACACAAATGAAAACCCTGCTTATCGTGTTGAAACTACGGTCAGGCAAGCTGCCGGGCCTGCACCCTCTACATCCAGGTACTATTAAAAAAAAAACCAAACAGGTGACAGTCTGTTTTAGAGTGTGTAGACATGTTTTTTCCTTTATTGTTTTACTTTGATTTAACTGCTGTGCCTGCTTTTCATCTTCTGATTTATAAACCGATGCTGTTGAGTACCAAGAAACCAAATGATCAATTATAGCATTATAAATTATGTAATATCAATGTAATACAGCACAGACAGCTGTCTGACTTCAAAGCTAAAGGGGCTCAGGTGATCATAAATCATTTGAGCAGAGGCCTGCTTGTCTGTTACACTTATTGAGAGGCCCATGGTCCAAGCTCTGGGAAAAAAGGGCCAAAACATAAATGTATTGCTGCATACAAATCCCTCCTTCTCTGTCTAACTAAATGATTTTATCAGACAAAAGAAAGAATAATCCCTCCACATCAAATGTTCGTATGCTGCCCACTGTTTCCTTCAGCCCACATAGCTGGAGGAAGCAGCTGACACAACCACTCGTGTCTCTGACACACACTCCAGGAAGGTCCCACCCACAATTATCTCTTCTCTCCGTCATCCCTCTCATCATCAGTCTTTTACCACTGCATAGGCAAACAGTGATGGTCCTCCTTTCTTCTAAAAACAGACTCAGATTTCCTGTCAGCCTAGAACACATTTGTGACACAGACCCGATTAAATGCAGTTTTACATATAATCTATTTTACCTTATTGTCTCTTGAAATGAACCCTACTGTAGTGCTGGAGATATAAAATTTAGCAAAAGTATTCATACCCTTTGAACTACAAACCACAAATGTCTTTATTATATAGTATAATGTAGTATTGTTTTTTTTTATGTTATATAATATTTTATTGGGAGTAGTAATATCATACTAGTGCATAAGTGTGCACTAAATGTTAAAGGAAAAGAGTATTTTTTTTCTCCCATTTTTATTTATCTTTAAAACTCTGAAAAGTGGCACGCACTTGTATGTTAAACCCCCACCCCAGAAAACGCTTTGATAAATCAAGTATTGCTGCAGTTGCTACAGGTCAGTCAGATTGGAGGTAGATCGTCTGTCAAGCCTTTCCAGAGGTTCTGTTACATTAAAACCCAATAAAACACTAGCTCTATGGTCTATGTTTATAAGAAAATGCGGGGTATGACTTTATCCTAAAAATGGTAGAGCACACCATCTTAATATCCTCATCTGACTGACTGTGATGCAGTCAATCAGACCAAGAAGGATCAAGTAGGCTTTGATGAGGTGAACAATCGAAAGTGGCTCCACATGTGGGCTTGACATGTGCGAGGACGTCGGGCTTGGCCGCGGGGCCGGTAATGATGTATGATGTGCAAGGTTAATAATGTGAACAGAGGCTGGCTGGGAAAAGGGAAATGTTCCTTAACTGATATCCATCACTCTGAGCTCATCACCTCGCTGCCTCGTGCCCATCACACCATGGTAGGACCAGGACGACAACCACTGGACACGATTGGTTCCTTATGTTAAAACGGCGGCGGCCTGAGGCCTGTGCCGGGACATCAGCGAACAGACTGCAGGGTTTGTCATGGGTTCTAGGGAACCAGATTTTCACAGTAGTTTCATTTCTAGGTCTTTTAGAAAATATCTCAGTGATTACTGCCACATCAACATATTTTTCTTGCATGTCTAATGAAAGAAAAAATCCATCCAGCATTTGCTTGAGTTCCCTTCTCACTTCTTACATGTTACATGTTAGAGCTCAGGCTTATCATCATGTGCCATCTTTGATGTTCAAGTTCATTTTAATACAGCCAACCTCTGTATCGTATTTAGAAGTTAAACTAATTTTTTTATGTTTAAAAAAATTTATCTATATTTCCATCCAGCTGTCCCTTTTCTAGTGGATCGAATCTATGTAATTTGAGGACGACTGAAATATTTTTTCTTTCCCCAGATCATGTTTTATCTATTTACATAAAGGTTCATCATGTCTTTTGCCTTGTGGTTTTCATTCATTTATTTTTTAAATGCTGTGAGGTGTAAATCATAAGCATATCAAAAGTCCCAATGTGCCTGGAAAAGTATGAATAATTAAACATTTTTTGTTTACTTTACCTAAATAATATTATGGAAACTTTTTTTAAATTGTGGACAACCTAAAACATTTTATCAACACAAAACAAAAGACACAGTGGGCTATGAACAAACAAAACTGAAATGTTTAGTGACAGACCTATACATGTTGTTGCATGTTGAAATTTTACATTTCCTTGAGGACATTTCATACATTTTGTCCTGTTGAGCTGGATGTAATAATTCTTGTGCTTCAGGCAAGCAGATTATCAAAGCCACGCATTTATTCAATGTGCAAAAACACGATGATGTGCCGGATGTCAAGTCACAACTCTGCTAAAATAAACGAAATGTAATGACTGAAGTTCAATTTTAGTTTTATCGAAATCTCCATCACACAAATATACTGTTTGTATTTTGAATTAACTGAAAAATGTGATTATTTTCTCAGGGCAAATCTAGGAGGGAAAAAGGAGTATACATGAATTAAAAAAAACTTTATAAGTCGAGGATTTCTTCACTGTTAGGAGGTATAAAATGGAACCAGAACCAAGTATTGTCAGTTAGAGGAGAGAACAGCATCTTTCTCCAGCAGTGCAAAGTGTGTGTAAGGATTTTAGAGTAAAAATGTGTGTCAAACAAATTAACATCCTCCGAGTATAAAACCACATGGCAGAAACATTTTCTTCAAAATGTATAAAACCTAGAGGTTTTTTTGCAGTATTTATAACAGTATGAGATGAGAATATGAGTATGACATGTTTGACTTAAAGAAACAGCAGCGGCACCTTGATGCACTTTTCTGATGACAAAAACTGTGTAATATTTTCCAGAGAAATATCACATTGAAGTCTTGAAAAAGGTCGTTGTTTGTACTGTTGCTCTGTAGCAAGGTCGTCCTGAGTACCAGTTCTGACCTGGAGTTTTTCTTCATGGAGTTGGCATGTTCCACCCATGCATGGGTTCTTTCCAAAAACATGACTGTTAGGTTAAGTGGTCTCTGTTAATGACCCTTAGGACCGAGTTTGTTTGTCTGGTGTGTCTCTGCGTTGCTTTGTGATACCTACCCATCACAGGGCAACACAGAGAGGCCCGCCTCTTGCCCAGTGACTGCTGGAGATAGGCACCTGACCATCCCATTCCACGCCAAGGCTTTGCGAGGAGGTGTCTGGGTCCTCAAAAAAGTTTGAATCCTCCTAGAGATTATTTTCCAGATAAAATAACTAAGCCCAGTCTGGCTGAATAAAAACAAATATAAATAAAACAAGTCAGTTTTGAATGGATCAAGATCCAGCTCCCTTCAATCAGCTGTAAATCCCTTCTCCACTCATCGTGTTGCAGCTTGAATTTACAGCAGTAACCAGTTATGACAGATCCAAATACGGTGAAAATCCAAAAAATTAAAAAGCAACTCAATGAAATTAGTTATATTTCTTTAAGTAATTAAAATAGTTACAGTACTGTTGCATTTTAAATGAAGTACTTTGTACATTTAACCAGTTAAATTTTTGAGGTAACATACCCAACACTGACAGAGACATATTTTGCAGAGATGTTACAAAGGATGAAAATGATCTCATTGGGCAAAAGTATAGGTCAGGGGAAGGCTACAAACAAAATTCCACAGCATCATCTTGTGCAGTGAAGACAGTCTTTAATAATTGGACAAAATATAAAAAAACAACCTTGTGACATTACAGGAACTGAATGTTCTTCGCAAATAATGAGAATAATAAATAGAGATTGTTCAGTTAGGTTTCCTAGAGTCTGACACAAACACTGAAAGAGAAGCAGGAATTTCTGTCAGGTGGTGGTTCTGTTCTGCATGTGTCATCAGTCTCTGTTTTCTCAATATCTCTGGTCTAAGGATTGCAAAACAGAATCTCTTCTTCCAAAAAGAAATATCTAGTCCTGGCTAAAATCTCCTAAAATGTTGTCAAAGAATGTGTTATGGTCTGAAGAAACCAGGCTTAGACTTCTGGGCCACAATTCCAAAAGATACGTTTGGCACAAACATTACATTACATCTCCAAAGACACATCATACCAAGAGTGAACAATGGTGGTTTCTATAAAGATGGATGAAATTTACGATCAGTTCCATATACCAGCATGTCTGGTATATGTCTGCTCAAAAGCTAAAGAAGAAGAGTTTTATTTTTTAGCATCACTATTCCTAGATCAGCTGAAGTCTAAGCTTTGGTCAAACTTGATACCCAGCTAGAGTCCAGAGCTAAATCTGACAGCGTGGGGTCACCTGAAGAGAACTGCGGACAAGATGTGTCCTCACAGTAGATAGATATGGTCAACGTCTTCATGATAGATTTTTTTATGAGTCAAGATGTGGGCTGCTGGCAGACTCATACCAAAGATGAAATCAGAAGGCATTTTTAACAAAGTGTTAATTTAAGGATGTGCAAACTTATGCAGCCTGTTTATTTTAACTTACAGTGAAATTTACAGGACAAATGTAGCATTAAAGGTGGAAAAAGAAGTTTTGAAATCATTAATCATGGTGAGTTATTTTTTTTTTAAATGACAAAAACTTATGGTGTGTAGACTTATGAGAGCCATGGCATGCTTGTCTGACTCAGCAGCTGAAGTATTTCTGACTAAAAGATGTCGCTGTCATATCATACATTTATGCTTGCAGCAGAAACTTTAAATAATACTATAATAAAGCTAGTATTAAAATACATTATGTACACACCCAGTTAGAAGTTTAGTCCCATTGTTTTTCATTTAAAATAAATTGTTAGGTTTTGCTTAACTATGGAGTATTAATCTGTGAACAATATAGCTTTGGCTGAAACTTGCACCACTAAGGCCACTCCAGTTTGCTTGTCTGGTCCTGCTTCTCTGGGAAGTTTCCCGTCGTCTGTCTTTCCAGCTGTTCTTCTGTGATGAATCTCCACCCAGTGCCCCAAACCCACTCCAGCAGAGAGCCCTCTTGTAGAAAGGTCTGTGGAGGATATAATGAATTAGGTGTCTACCCAGGGTTCCCCGACCTCCGACCCATGACATCATCAATCAAGGAGGTCCTTCGCTTAAATGAAACGCTGGGCCCCAACCTGGAACGCTTTGCCCGGTCCCTGCCGGCTAGCAAGGGGCCACTGATTTTCACTTGTTTTTATTTGTTTTCATAATCCCTCCGTGTTCGTCCTCGCTGATGTGTTTGGAAGGAGTACACGACTCTGTCTATAATTTGTTTTAAGCTGGAAGAAGAGAAATATGGAGCGTTAACAGAGGAGAGGACTTGAACATGGATGAAAAATGGCTGACATGGTCTCTGTGCACATATGGAAAAAATTTCTTTCCCTCCTGACTTTTGCATGGCACCCCTCTTTTTTTTCCTAAAGGCCTGGTGTTATTTTGAAACAAAAGGTAGATCCAGCGCAACGCCGAGTATCTGTGCCTATTCTTAGATCAGCTGAAGTCTAAGCCTTAGTTAAGCCTGACAAAGTTTTGCTCAACTAGGTGTGTATTTGTTTGGTGTTTTCAAACTTAAAATAAGAAATTGTGTGTTTTTTTAATAATCCTTTATGTTAAATTGGTATCTCAAGAAAGTAAGCAGTCTCATTATAAATCCCAAACCTCCCTGACTTCACTCTTTCTGTTTCAGTCTTTTTCTCCCAGTGTTGATTTAATTCATCTTTACTTTATTATTTACATAAATTTGATATTATCACAGCTGTATCATGTTTCTACAACTGTTCAAGATTTATCCTTTTAATAGAACTGCACTGTGCATATTACAACCTGTTCATATCCTTTAAGTGTTTTGACATTTTGTCACTAGAACCACAAACAACGTCTTTTACTGGAATTTTATGTGATGGATCAACGCAAAGTGGCACTTTTTAAAATAAAATCTGAAAAATGTTGCATGCATTTTTATTTTATTTTATTCTTTTGCTGCAAGTACATGTAAGTCTTTTGGCATATGTCTCCAACAGCTTTTCTCATCTAGAGATGGAGTTTAGCTCAAGCTCACTCAGAAGAGCTTCTGTAAACATACATTTCCTGCAACAAGTTTTGTCACAGGTTTTCAGTTAGATTGATGTCTGAACTTTGACTACGCCACTCTAATACATAAATGTACTTTGAGCTAGCTCTTGCTGGTTGTCAGATTGAAAGGTGGACCTCTGTCCCAGACTCATGTTCTTTGCAGTCCCTTTCAGGTTTTCTCCCCTGATTGCCCTGCTTTAGGCGTCTTCCTTTCAACTGGCCAGCTTCCCTTTCCATACTTTAGTAAGGCATCCCCACAGCATGATGCTGCCAGCATCAATGTTTCATGGTGGGGATGTTCTGTTCAGGGTGATGTGCACTGTTATTGTTCTGCCATGCATGATTTGCATGTAGGCCAAAAATGTCACATGCATCCTCTTAAACACGTTTACTCTCTCACTCCTACACAAAGACCCAGCTTGGTAAGTGTACAACTAATATTCGTCCTGCTAACATATTCTGCAGTCTGAGCTGTGGATCTCTGACGCGCCTTTAGAGTTACCATTGTTTTATAAACTCTGCTCTAAACTTCTTAACAAATTTCCCCCTGACCTGTCTGCTGTGTTCTTTCTTCTTTGTGATTGTGTTTGTTCTCTAAAAAAAAAACTTCACAAAACAGCTGGATTCATGCTGAGATTATATTACACACAAGTCCTTTCTATTTACTAAAAAGATCCTTCAGAACAGAGGTATTATCATGGCTTTGTGCTATCAGAGTACATTTTGCTGAAACAGAAATGTGTCCCATACTTTACAGATTTGTATTATTTAAAAAATATATGTTTTATTATTTTTAAATAAATAAATAAAAAGTATGCCCTACTTTAAATGGTTCTATTACAGAAAATCCCAATAAAAAACACCTAAATATATGGGTGTACTGGGACAAAATCTTAGTCAGGCACTATTACCTCAGTGATTCATTCTGGTTCTCATACATATAAAACAAAAGTTGCTTATCAGGATGATTGTGACTTTTGAACAAAAAGAGGTCTATAAATTAAAGGTAAACACATCAAGTACAAATGTTTACTAAACAAACACAAAATAAATTTTTGTCAGTGTGTAATATTCATGAGGGACAAAACTGTACTGGTGTGCTGCAGAAAGCAGCTGGCTGATGAATGGAGGCCACAGCGTCTCTGAGTGTCAGCTGCAGCTTCCAGGCTGATAACCTTTGCTCCTCTCAGCTCCCAGCACCACACATTGCTTTCTGTGGCTTTCTAAATCTGCTGCTCATCTCAACTCTTAACTCACGTTGCTCTCCTTCCCATCCTGCTGTCCCTCCTCCTTTCTCCAATCGTCCTCCCTCTCTTGCAGCCTGACTCCGGTCTTGGACCTCTCCTGTTTGCTGGATACGAGGATGGTTCCCTGTTGCTGTGGGACGTAACCCAGAGGTCCGAGCTGAGCCATGTCAAAGCCCACCCTGAGCCCATCATGTGCCTGACCTTTGACCCCAGGCGTCTGAGGGGTGTATCGGGCTCCTGTGAGAAGAAGCTCTCCTCGTGGATGCTGGACAACCAGAACAACATACAGGTCAGGAGGCTTGGGGCTTATCCAACTGACTTTGACATGTTTGTTTTTAGGCCACAACTTTGGGGAGTCTAAAAATGTTTTACTGTTGTCTGAATTATCAAATCCCTTTTATTTTTACAGCTATCAGTTGCCATTTAAATGTTTTTCTTCTTGGGTCTTTCACTGTTTCCTGAGCTTTCAACTTCTAGTCCTAAATTATAGATATAACCTTTGTTTAACTAACAATATAGCTTTAGTCTCTCAAAATCAGCATTATTTGGTATTCTAGCTAGATATATGTTGCAATATTTTTAATATGCTGACTTGCTGCCTTTTCACAGACTGTAACTTGTAATATGAAGGGGTTCAAGTATTACTTCCGAGTATTACTACTTACTTACCTGTTGTTTTTTTGTTTTATTTTTAAACTGGTTTTTAATTATTTCATGTCATGAAATTAGAGTTCTCACATTGAATGACTTTGACCAATGACTGACCAGTAGGAAAAATCAAATCTTTTTCCATTAGGTAAATTCATAATACAAGGCGCTACCAGGTTGTGCCAATACAAAAGCTCTCTTCAGTGTGGGAGTTGTTACTGTGGGAAGAAGATTCTAAGTTAGCTATTTTCTGTTTTAGTGAGGTGTTCAAAAATGACGTCAGCAGAAGTAGACGGAGGTAAGAGACTATTTCAGTTGAAACTGTATTTTGCTGCAAAAGAGTGGGGGAGAGCAAAACTTCAAGCAGATAACAGGAAGGTTGTTTTAACCTCTTGAGTGTTCAAACTCTGCGTATCATTAACCATGCTAGCTTTGGAAATGTTTGCAGTCTTTTGAAAATCTAAGACTTAAGATTAGGATATATAGTCTCTAGGGATACCGTTTGGATAATGCTAACCAAGATAACTGCACTAATATAAGTTAAAATCTGAAGTCCATAAACATTTTGTCTTTGTTTTACAATATTAGTTAAACCCTGTTGTAAAGCAACTGTTCTCTCACAAAGGACATGACATCACCTCTGCTCCTAATATGAACAAGGGTAAGGCTGAGATTCCCTACCTACTAACTGATTGTTGCACAATGGTCATCTAAGCCCCATGGAGTGGAATAAATGGTACCAGAGGAGAGGAGAGTGTTGGCTTTTGCCCGACTTGCTTGAAAAACATTAGGGGCCAAAGAGGAAGAGGCTCAGCGGGGCTCCAGGGGCCATAAATCAGCTGCTGGTTACACAGTGTTGGCAGGGCTAGGGGCCAAGGGCCAGACTGAGGCTGTCACTCTGAAGTCAAGCCACCCACAGACACACTGAAACATGGTCTCACAATAGATCTTGTTAATATATTCAAAATACTAGTAATTATAGATCTGACAAATCTATTTTCTAATACTTTTTATGGTGAAAAAAGTGGAAATTGACTGATATATAGGAGTTTATAAAGTATTATAGCAGGAAATAACCTTGAATCACAATACTTACAGCTTCTCACACAAACATATGTATTTTGTGAGTGTTCCAGTTTATACTCTAAAGCCCCTGCCACACTTAAAGAGATCACATCAGCTTTTGTACCATAATTCATTTTACATAACAGCTAATGCTTTAGAGACTTTATGCCTCATTTGGATCTGTATTTTCTCTTGATTTCATGAGCAAGTAGGAATGCTTCTATTTTTCAGTCAAACTTCATGAATCAAAGCTAAGAGGAACCCAGGGCTGATATAGTAGACTTCTGCTCAGCGAAGGGCTATTATTCTTTCCAGGGCTTTTTACAAATGAATGCTCGAATAAGAAATATTTGCGGAGCTCAATTTTCCCACCCCGAATATGTGTCTAGACAAACACTGCGAAGGATTTCAGTCAGTATACCATAAACAGGAGGCAAGCAGTTATTGGGTGTATTTTGCTGAAGCAACAAAATATTGATTCAGTGTGTAATCCAGGATGAGGATGACAGGGGAAAAAGCACAAGAAAGAGGGAAAGGATCCAGTTGGGGCTTTTAAATTACTCTGAAGTGCAGCTCAGTGTGACGTCCAGACAGCTATTCTCGGTGCTTCCCACAGAAGTATTTTTGTGTGGCCCGAGTAAGGAGGCCAGGGTGGAGGTCCTGCCAGGTGGCTGGTCCGGGCCCTGGGTTCTGACGGACGACCTGCGAGAGGTAATAAAAATATCAAAACCTTAGAGGCCCCTAAGCTAAACAAAAAACACATCTGCAGTAAAGGGAACAGTGGTTCACAGTGGGAGGCTGCAATAAAGACTGAGGAGACTGTAAGTGCCACAGCATCTCACTTCCCACAAATTACCGCCTCATAAAGCCCAGAGTACAGCGGAACTGGCCAGCAATATTGGTGAAATCCTGGCGAAACTGGATTTGACACAGAACAGCACGGTTATGATTTAATGAAGCTGAAAGTCTATGAAGTGAGCTTATCTAGGCCAGATAAAGACAGATAGGCACAGGAATGGAGGTTAATGTGTTGCACATGCCTCCCAGAGGCTTTTATCTGCTGTGTGACCCTGCTGGCCTCAGATTGTTTCATAGTAATGAAGCATCATCTTCAGCCCTGTTTCCTTTTTACCATGCGTTTTTAGGAAAGCGTTAGAGTGAGGCAGTGAAGGTGTCAGGGTTTACAACTCATTAAAATACACCATATATTTAAATACAGACAAACTTGTTGGCACCCCTGGTTAAAGCCATAAGGTACATTATTCTCACGCTGACAGATTTAACAAAATCCAGTCTTTAATTTGAGTACATTGATTCTGTGAAGGAAACAAATTAAAATTTTAGTTGTGTACAAATTATCCCCATTTTTGGACAGCCCTGCTCAAATGCAATACAATATGTCTAGCTGACAGTTAACCAATTTTCAATCACCACCATTATTTAAGGACTTTGGTACACATCTTTACCAGTGCTGCCAATTAGACACAGATCTGTTGTTACCCCTGGGTAAGATGCATCTTTTAATGCCAACCTTAAGTTTTATTCAATAGCAAAAGCCTTTTTTTTTTTTTACAAAATTACATGTAGCACAATTGTTTATACCCCTGCCAAAAACTGTAAAATAAATGTAAGTGAAACACTTTTTTAGGTTGATCAACGTTTGTAGGAACTTTTAATTAGTAATCTATGTCTTCCCCTAAGGATAGAAAAGGACACAGAGCCACATTCCTTTTAGCCACTGGGCTAGCCAAGGACCCAGCAAAGGAGCTCTCAGCAAAGAGTGGCATCTTGGCGTCAGCAAGTCTCCATAGCAACCATCAGACACCATCTACATCCCATCTGGCTGTTTAGGAGTGAGGCCAGAACTAGGATTAAGCTTTTGGGCAGCAAGAAAAGACAGAAAAATCACTTCAGGTCCACTGTTGGGTATGGTAGAGGATCTGTGATGCTGTTGGCATGATTCTCTTCTAAAGGCTGCGGTGAACTTTGAAATAACGGGGCAATTGTAGGAATGAAATTTGTTGGCCTTTGCAAGAAAGGTCATCGTTCGGTCTTTCAGCAGCATAATGATTTAAAACATATGGCCAAATAACCACAGCGATAGCTAATCAGACACAAAGTCAACCTTCTTACCTGTCCCTAGAGCTTAATCTTAGTGCTGAGCTGAAGAGAGGACCCAGGACTCTAGGCATAAATAAATCAAATAGGTGTGGTACTGTTAGTTAGAAAAAAGATTCCTAACAATTTTTAATGAGAATATTATACTATGATAAAAGCTTAATTTATTTTAAGGCTTTTTACAAATCATAATGATGTGTGGCAACCGCTTCTGTGTTTAGGCGGCTGCATTGACGAGTTTGTTGGGGCCTGCAGCAGGTGAAAGCAGGTACAGACAGAGGAAGATTTGCAGAGTAAATCAAGCATGGCCGACAGCAAGCTGTGGCTGATGACAGTTCTTCACAGGAAGTAGTGCTCCTCGTCTTTCAATGGGACTGTGAAAATATTCCCACCCAGTGGTCACCTGCATGGTTTCTCTGTAGTAGAATGGTTGTCCTGATCTCCTGGTCCTCACCAGGCCTATTCTACTTCTGCTTTTTTAACTGATGCCTGGGGAGCAAAAACAAAAAATCTATACATTGTCTGTCCCAATACTTCCTCTTCTCTCCTCTGGTCATCTGTTTCCAAGCCCGAACCGGCAGGGTGACAAAAGGCTGTAAACTCCCCTCTGCGAGTGTGATTCAGGGACAGGGTGTGTCAGGAATACCTGTGAAAAAGCTTCCCAGCCGCTAGGCCAGACTGAGTGAGCGATGACGGGATGTTTCAGTAGATCAGCGTTAACAACAAGACGTGTGCCAAGATGGGGAGAAAACTGGAGCAAAGCGTGATTGAAACCTGCCCGAATGGGGGCTCCCTTTCAACATGAGCTGAGTCAGAAGAAATGGGACAAAAGAGGATCCTGAAGTGTGAGTTTGTGTCAGAATAGTTGTAGACCCACAGAGAGCGGTGTGGGCCCTGCTGTTGAGTTAAAGTGGTTAGCCTCCTGACATCTGGGAAAGTTGACATTTAGACAGTCAAACCTGCAGGGTGTGTGTCTGCATCCTGCAACACACACCATACGGCGTACTACAGCAGATAAAAATGAAGCTGATAGTTAGATGTGATACAATCAGGCAGAAAATAAATGTCCCCATCACAGCTAATGGATCTGACAGATTGAGACCTGGTTATTAGCAGCACTTTAAAGTCAGCTCCACTTTTTAAATAACCAGTCAGCTCTGCTGAGCCCCAGCTGCAAATCAAATAGGAGAAACGTTTGATGTAGTGGGGTCAGAGCTACAAGGATTACAGTGTTGCCAGGAGGAGCGAACCAGAGCAGAGATGTTAACAGCGGGATTCAAATATCCAAGAGATAAAAGTGGAAATAAGATGCTAAAAAAACAAACAAAAAAAAAACTTGTTGATAACTTAAGATATCAATACTTTTACTGAGATAGTTTAAACCTCCACTGATGAAACTTTTTAAGTCTTAAATTATATTGTTGTCATGGAGACCAGATGACTCAAAGATGGCACCATTTGCTGCTGTTATCTAAGCATTAAGCTTTGGTGATTATATTTTTTATTTTCCTTCATTCCAAACATATCCAGCCTTCTTTGTCACAGTTCCAATTGTTTTAAACGCTCTGATTATTGTAGGTATGAGCAAGTTTAGGGTAGTACCTATATTCCTTCTGCCAGTTCCTCGTCTGCCTTACTTAAATGGCATGTTCTCTTGTCTTTCTCATTTTGAAGAGTGACAAAGAGAAACGAGCCACTCATATTTCTACCCCAGGAAAACAAGTTGTAGATCACTCATGAAAAGTTCCTACTCAGATAAACTAAGTGAGATAGAAATGAAAGTAAGTCTTAAGTAAATTTATTGTAAATGGATTATGAGGCCTACCATTATTGTGCCTCCAGTGATTTTCTTTACAGTTTCTTAGTGTTGGATTTTTTTTCACCCACTAAATAGATGTACTAAAATAAAAGGATAGTTTTTTTTCAAAATTTCTCAGACTGGCAGGGATTATGCCACTGCAATAAAAAAATAATTTATTTTAAGGCCTTTAACAGATTTTTACCAGGGGTAACAAGAAATGTGGGGGCCTTATTTCAACAGCAAATAAAAATTTGTTATGTAGTGTAAAAAAAGCAGACTGATAATTGGACTCAAATCTATAATTACAGTCCGCATTACTTTCTGTACCAAGAAGGAGAAATGAACACAGTTGTGGTTGTAGGTCACTTCATGCTGGGCTGATGTTAGTTTTTCGAATGCATTTATATGGCCAGCATACAACAGCCCACCCTGATTTTTTTTTTTTACTAAGTTGATATTTTTAAAGCATTTAATTTATTTACACAATTGCGACTTTGTTTATTAACAGATCATTCAGGTACTTGCATTTTTTTTTTCAGTTTATTTCAAACACCGTTGCCACGAGAAATCCCACAATAAATAGTGAGGCAGCAGCCGAGGGCTGCATTCGTCGCTGCACATGGGCATCTTTCATTTTAAATAATTGAACAGGACGACCTCTCTTCCATGTAACGTTTATCTCTCTGCTCTCTCGCTCTCTCAGATAGAAAGTAAAAACAATTAACGAGCCGGCCTCGCTGACTGACCATTACTGCAATCATTAGCCGTTTACCGCCTGCAGTTTGACCCTTAAATGAAACAAATGCCTTTTCCTGACACAAACTATGGGAAGCAAAACAAACAAAAACAGACACTTAAACCCATCATTATCAGGTCTCTAATGCAGACCAGATGGGGAGATGTAGTGGCATACCACATACCTGAGGTAATAACAAAGCTCCAAATAATCTTTAACTCCCTGCTTTTCTCTGGATCCGTTTATCCGGCTTGTTTTGTCCGGGGCACACACTGCTTTACACTGCGGGCACCATCAGCGATGGGTTCATTAACAAAACAAAATAGGGAAATCACAACACTGACTGTTTTGAACTTAGCTTCTTTTTTTTCTTTTTTTCTTATTCAGCTATGATCAATGACATTCCTCTCTGTGTTCTCTCTCGCTCGCATTCCTCTTGATTCACTTGGGCTAGGAGTACCTGGCTTATATCTTCCACATGCAGCTTGCGGATGGTTCCTGCCCAGAACAGGAGCACTTAGATATATTCTCCCAACATCTCCTCCCATCCAAGGCCCATTAGTCTCCCCAGACACAACTTATGAAGTCAATTTTACGCTGTCCAGTTTGATTTCTGCTCCCACATCCAGATGTTTCCAGCCCATGTAGCGATCCAGCAGATATCCCCACGCTGCGGAAAGAGCACGTTCGCTCTGCAGGAATGCCCGCCACAGCAGGCCCTTCAGATAGTGATCTGAGCCATTTATTATAATATGTCAGAATGTTGCCCTTTTAGAGAGATTGATACAGTCCTTGGGACAGTAGATCACAGGGAGAGGGGGAGCTGTGGCTAATCTTCAGCAGGCAGACGCAACACCGGCATATTTATCCAAGGTCTTCACCTGCTGACCATACCTTTCAGTGAGAATGTAATTTATCAGAGAAGCTTGAAGCAGCTGAATCTCAGCAAGTTTTTTTAGCGAGATGTCCATTTCCTTTTTGCTGCGACACAGGTAACTCGGTTCCCCCCACCACACTAACTCCAAAGCAAATAATGGGACTCGGAGAGATTTACTCGGGGCTCTCGTGCCGTAATGTTTTATGGCCGATGATTGAGTCCTGGGAGTTTACGGCCAGGTTCAACAGACCTCCAGCCTCACACTTGGACCTCCATCATCGTATCAGCTGATAGCATCTCTGTGTGCTTGTTTTTGTTGGCCAAACTTTCCTAAAGAGAAGTGGCTTACTGATTTATTGACCTTATTTTTATCTTTCTTTGTGTATTTAGCTTTTACTTATGCTTTTCGTCCCTTCTTTTGCTTGAATAATAGGTTTACTTTGTTTTATTCTTATTAGACAGAGATCACAAAGAAACTACTTGATATACTCTTTAAATGTGCGGCGGTGCTTTCAATAAAAACGTTTATCACTTTACTCAAGCAAACTGTTTATTAAAAGGGGTTTGTCTCTGTGGTTTTACAGCTCCAGGACTGTGTGATGCTGGTCAATCCTGGTGTTTCTCAGCTCCGCATCAGGGATGATAGCCGCCTGCTGGCATCTGCGGGCTGGGACCACCGAGTGCGAGTATTCGGCTGGAAGAAGCTGCAGCCGCTGGCGGTCCTTCAGTACCACACAGACATGGTGCTCAGCTTGGCCTTTTCTGATCACCAGGACCCCAGGCAAAGACTGCTGGCTGCTGGATCCAAGGACCAGCGCATCAGCTTGTGGTCCATTTACAATGAACAAGCTGACACAGGCTGAGTCTCTGTGCTCTGGGAGGATCTTCAGACGGAATGAAAAAATATCTGCGCTGGTTTATAGTGACCCAGTTTTTTTATACCCTTCCCAGTGACTCCTTTTCCAGCGCGAGTGCATACAAGTAGGCATGAGCCGGTATGAGATTCTCACAGTATGGTGACTATAGGGGAGAAACACAGTTTTACAAAAAACTGTGTTTTGCTTTCCTGTTTTAAAAACAGAGGAGTAACAATTATTCCTACCGCTGCTAAAATAGTATATTGATTATTACAGCTACATCATCTAAAACTGTTGATTTTGCCTTAGGTGAATATTTTGAATAAATCTCAACTAAATTTAGTGATAGTTTATTTTTTATTCTTTCCTGGATATTATCCTTTTTGCTGTTCTATTCCACACAAGCTAAAATTACCAGATAAATTAGTCAGGCCATCTACTGCTGTAGCTAGCCTGCAGCCGACTTTTTGACAGACATGCTGCTTGTAGTTTGTCAGCTGTAATTGTAAGCACAGCTTCATCTTCATTAGAGTGTTGAGTGGTGTTGCTTTAGTTTCCACATTATGACTGTCCATGTTTTTTGTTAGTAGGAAAACAGAAAATCTTTGTAATGTTCTTTCAGACATCTGACCAACGTGAAGAAGGGGCAGCACTGTCTTATTCTAAAAACAAAGGTCACTCCCACTCTGTTGTACTCCTTGTATCTCATTAAAAGGACTTTAAACTACAGCTGCACCTATCAGTTATCCAGAGATCTTAATCGGATAACTTGTCTGTTCTGTTTGGTTATTGAAAGGTCAAACGGTGAAAGTTTTTATTAATTTTTTCTTATTAATTAAATATATCAATACTAAGAGCTCTGGGCATTTTTGGTCCCTAGATGCATCAACCAACAGCATGTACTTTGATTTAATTAAAATCTGATAAAATTTAGGGACACATGATTTGATGCATAAATGAGATAATCTAAGTAGTTCTTTCATCTCCTGTTCAATTCTAAACTACTATCTTTATTAGATGACCCGAAGCATCTTTATTCTGTTTTCTGCATTATAAGAAACATTGGAATTTTTCAAAATTAGAATTGGCTGGTCTGACCTCCAAGAAAACTGGAAACCAGGCACTGGCCAGGAAAAACCTGATCAGTGCATTTCTTTAACTTTAACGGTAACTTCTTGAAGCCCTTAAATACTTTGATGTTAGTAAATGGCCCATGCCGCCTTTCACGTCACAGAGCTACATTGAATGGTATACATTAGCATTTTCTTAACTATATTTGAATCTTTAAATGCCTTTTTTATATTTTTTTGCCAAACGTAAAAGTTCTTAGGTCAGTAACGATTACACGCTAATGAGCCTTTGTGCCCTTGCTCCTATACTAAAGGACATTTGTCCAGGGACAATAAACCGTCTTAGTCCTTGGAAAACATTGTTACTTTTAAGTTTGTAACGCATTCTATATATTGTTGTCCTTTTCATAGAAAAATTAAACCACAAATACTTGTATTTCTTTTTTAAGGGTTTGTAACAAAAAAGTTCACAATTTTGTAAATGGAATTTTGCAGAAAAGGTCCAGTTTTTCATATAAGATGAAAGTCCATTTAAAAAAAAAGCATATGTCAGCCTAAAACCATAAAAGGACTGAACAAGAAAAAATGTACTCTGTACCATTAGTTTAATTTCTATGCTAATGTTCAGATTAAAGAACTGCTAAAACCCGCCTTTCATCGTCCTCTCGTCTTAAATCATTGCTCATTTATGAACACTTTTGGTTAAGGTAATTAAGAGCCACTGTGGACTGTGTGCAGACCTTTGGGTTATTCAGTGAAGGGCCCGTAAATGAACAATATGGCCTCTAAACTAAAGATTGCCTCCCACTTTAAAAGCTATTTTCTATGTTACAGTCCCATACTTTTTCTGGTGCATTCTTTTAGAGCTGCCGCGAGCTGCTAGCTTAGTTGAAATGTTTAAATTAAGCAGCAGTTGAGCTCTTCAGCCTCCTGTTTGCTAAAGCCTAACACGATGCTCTGCTGCTATGTGGTTGTGTTGACTTATTAGATGGAAGCTTTGCTTCAGTGGACCTGAATTTGAGGTTCATGGCGCACCTGAGCAGCTTTGTAATCCTGTGTTGTTATTCTTGGAGCTTTAAGCTCAACATGCAGCCCCTCCAGTCTGACTTGGGCTGTATTCATTAAACAAAGTTAACCACGACAGGGACACAGAGAACAGAGGGAGGGCTGCTTTAGCGGATTCCTTGGTATCAAGTCAGTGTGATCTACTTAGAAACTGATTGTTTCGTGTAAAAT
The DNA here is from genome assembly GCA_036173005.1 of Crenichthys baileyi. Lineage (NCBI taxonomy): Eukaryota > Metazoa > Chordata > Actinopteri > Cyprinodontiformes > Goodeidae > Crenichthys > Crenichthys baileyi. The sequence goes on from JAHHUM010002483.1 coordinate 34,171, forward strand.
GTTCTGTTGTTTTGCCTCAAATAAAGGAAACGTGATGAAATACCAGGGATCTATCAAGTTGAAGTTTTTTAATGAAAGATGGCCAAACATGGATGTCTTCTCTAGAACACATAAATGAACAAGGCGCAAGGAGATAGAGTGGTGCTGTCTTTAATTTCACTGCATCAAATAATCCTGTATTCAATGAGCAGCACAGAAGCATATATTTTACAACACCCCACCATGAGGGCAGGGGCCAGAGCTTCAAACAGCCGACGTTCTGCTTCATAAATGGCTTTGCCTCTTGGGATGATCCCAGGGGGAAAAGCTCATCGCGCTGCACAGGAAAGGCCTGAGAAATCAAACAACCAGATGAGCAGAATGGTGAGACACCATTAGGAAAGAGGGGAAGGATGAGGTCATTTGCCAGACAAGCTGCTTTGCTGGGCTGCTACTGTCACGGAAAATAAAACGTGTAATTTAAAATTTTCTGCGTTTAATCTAATCTAATATTTAAAAAGTTGTGTTTTAGTAAAGAAACTAAGTTGTTGATATCGTTAAAATACACAATCTTCTTCTTGCATTTTTTGGAGTATAGTGGTCAAAGATTTAATGACTTGTTTCAAATGCTCAGTGCAGGAATTCATCTATACCTTTTGTCTCTGACCCCTGTGGTGACACCTTGCATTCATGGTAGCTTCCTAAATTCATGTTGGCTTTGAACAAACACTCGACCTGGTGTGGGCCAGCTTCCGTCCATTCACTGATAAATCAAATGCTGGGTCCATTGGTGCAGATGTGCTCTGAATGGAGCAGTCAGAGACCCATCGGCCTCAGAAGCGCCTGCTGGGGCGCTGGCCGTAGACCTCGTAAATCACCTCATAATGGATCCTTTAGGAAGTCAATAAATGGACAGGGACTTTCTGCACAATGGGGCTTGTGCTTCACTTATCACCTAACGTGTGTCTTCTCTGGCCTTTAAGGTTAAAGGTCATCTTGGCTTTGGGATGGGACATAATCGGATAGGTTGCACGACTATGCGTGTGTTTGCCTGTGTGTAGATCAGAAAATTCCCTAAATCACTACAAGTTTTCATGGATAACATTCCAAGCAAGGGGCAGCAAGCTTGATTTAGTTATTTATGAAACTTGAAAATAGTGACTAGAAATGTTTTTAAATAAAAAATAAATCAGAGTTTTTTCTCATTTGGTTTCAAGCTGGTTTGTTTTATATTCATAAACTGAAACACTGTTTGCTTTTAAAGGACAGTAGAGGGTGTGTGTACATATTTGTTAGCAACTCTGGTAAAGATGTGACAAAAGGTATAAAAGGAATTTCTCTTGAGCAAAAAAACTTATTTTAAGATACAAGTTGTTTTTTTTTTATCAAAATACCAATAGGCATGATTTCTGGTACCACTAAGTATCTCAGAATCAGAATCCAATATATATATATATATATATATGTACATATTTACACCAGTGACTTTACAATAGAATATAATGTGAGATCAATCCAGGGTGTTGTTCTGGAACTCTGACTGTCAAATGTTCATCAGAGAAACAGCCTTGGGGAAGAAACTGTCTCTGTGGCGGCTGGTTTTAGCAGACAGCACTCTGTAGCACCGACCTGAAGGTAAAACTCTAAACAGTTTATGTGTAGGGTGTTGGGGGTCTGCAGAGATTTTAGTTGCCCTTTTCCTGATCCTAGACCTTGAATAAGTCCTGGATAGAGGGAAGGTCACCCCGTGATTTTCTCTAAAAGAACTGATTGTTCGTTGCATTCTGGGGGTTCCTGTTTTGTGGTGGGAACCCCAAACACACTGAGATGGACGGAGACAGCACAGACTGAATAATGGCAGGGCAGATGATGACCAGCAGCTCCTGTGGAAGGGAGTACTTCTTGAGTTGCCTCAGGAAGTAAAAGTCTCTGCAGGCCTTCTTCTGAAACATTGTCTATTTTGTGAGGGGCCCTCTCAGGTTTCGAGAAATTGGTGGTTCCTAGAAAAACAGAATTTGGGTCCACAGTAGATACCTTTTTGAGGATGGTGGGGGGGTTTTGGGGGGGGGGGGGGGGGGGGGGGTGGGGTGCCCCCAAAAGTCCCCATCATCTCCAGAGTCTTGAGTGGGTTGAGTTCCAGATGGATTTTACCACACCAAAAAGCTGGGGGGAGCTTCTGGTGGAGGATTTTCCTTTGGGGGGATTTGTGGGAAAGGCTAAGCTAAAGTCCACAAACAGGATCCCTGGCGTCCATCCCTGGTTGGTCAAAGGGGGGTGCCAGGATGAAGTGTAGTCCCCAGTTTTCCTTGCAACCTGCCCAAACCTGTTTGCCCAGTAGGCAAAATTGCAGGGGGTCCAGCAGGGGGTTGTGATTTCCCTTTCAGGTGCTTAAACATCCTCCCTCAAAGGATTTCATGACCACAGACGTCAGGGCGACCGGGGCCTGTTTTCATTTTAAATCCTTTTGAAGGTGGGGTTTTAAGGGCACTGGGATGATAGTGGAGCGTTTGAAACAGGAGGGCCTCAACACAGCTCCAGTGAGTAGTAGAACCCATTTAACTGATTTGCCAGGCAAGGATTTTGCTCCGGGGGTGAAAGGCTCCTGTAGGCAGTCAGGTTCTTCAACCCATTCCAAACAGCAGAAGCGTCTCCATGTGAGAAGCTTTTCTTTAGCTTCTCTTCGCTGCTTTGATCTCCTTGGTCAGTTTGTTCCTGTCTGCCTTATACAGGGCCCGGGGGCCCCATTGCTGTGAGCCTCTTCCTTTTTCCCTGCGCAGCTGCCTCAGATGAAAAAGTGAAAACCAAGGTTTTTTTTTTATTTTTAGTGCAGAAGGTCTTGGTCTGCATACACACGTCCTCACAGAAACCGATGTATAATGTCACCACTTCAGTGATGACATCATACATGTCTTTAAAATAATAGTTTACTTTTTTAGATTGATCAGAGTTTTTAGGAACTTCTGATTAGTCATCCAAGTCTTTTTGTTTACCTGGAGAATAAATAGAGAATATATGATTGGACACACAAGCTTACTGGTCAGTAGGTTCAATTCAGTTCAATTCAATTCAGTTTTATTTATATAGCGCCAATTCACAACACATGTCGTGTCAAGCCACTTCACAAAGTCAATTCAATCTAATCATACAGATTTCAAATCAGTTACATACATTCCAATTAATCCTAACTATCGAACAGTGCGGTCAGATTCAGTTATTTATTCAAATTGCTTAAAACGTTTTTCTATCTGGGGAAACCCAGCAGATTGCATCGAGTTAGTGACTTATAGCATTCACTCCTCCAGGGTGAGCATGTAACGACAGTGGACAGTCACTGGTGTTGACTTTGCAGCAATCCCTTTCTATGAGTATTTTCTATGGGAAGGAAAATTAAAACATTAATGGATGTAGCTCCTTTAGTGGCTTCATCTAGGAAGAAAAACAGATTAACTCTGAGCCAGTTTTCAAGGTTAGAGTATGAAAGAGAGCACATACAGTTAGTCACAGTAAAAGCTCAGTCCCAGTAGCCATGTCTAGGAGAAACGTTTGGGTTTTAAACACTGAAACAAAGGGCAAAGTGTATCATCAAAAAAATCGGTAGAAGGTGGCCATTAAGTTTGTTTTCCAGCAGAAGCTTTTGGACGATGCCCTCTTCTAAAAAGGTGTCACAGGTAGGCCACAGGGGTAGGCCCGGGGGTTTGTTTAGGAAAGGAAAAAAAGAGAGAGAAAATAAAGTTAAAAGCTTTAAATAACAACAAAAAATGCAAAATTTGGAGAGTAGTATGAGGATGTAGCAGAGAGAATGAAATGGTCATTATGTCCTCCAAGCAGCCTAAGCCTATAGCAGCATAACTACAGAGATAGCTCAGGATAATCTAAGCCACTCAAAAATAAAGCTTTTTCAAAAAGGAAAGTTTTAAGCCTAAACCCTAAAAGTATAAAAGGGGTCTCCTTTTCCCGGGCCAAAAACTGGGAGCTGGTTCCACAGGAAAAGGAGCCTGATAGCTAAAAGATCTGCTCCTATTCTACTTCTAGAGATTGTAGGAAAACCCCAGTAAACCGCAGTCTGAGAACGAAGTAAAAAAATTGCATGGACTACTTTTTCAGCGTCACTCCTGGATAGGAAAATTTATATCTGTTCCCGGAGGGGGAAAGAAAGGGAAAACCTAGAAACCTGTTTTTTATGGGATTTTAAATGACATGTCCTGGTCAAAAAAAACACCAAAGGTTTTTTCTTTATTTACTGGAGGTCAAAATTTTTGCCATCCAGGTTAAGTGACTGACTAAGCAGTTTCTTTTTAAAAGACTCCGGTCCAAAGACGACAATTTCTGTCTTGCCTGATTATAGAAGCAGAAAATTTAAAGTTATCCAAATTTGTATGTCTTCAAGACATGCTTGTAGTCTATCTAACTGGTTGGGCTCATCAGGATTTATGGAGAAGTAAAGCTGAGTATCATCAGCGTAACAGTGAAAATTTATTCTATGATGCCTGATAATTTTACCCATTGGAAGCATATACTGTATATAGTGAAGAGAATTGGCCCAAGTACTGAACCCTGTGGTACTCCACAATTAACCCTGGAGTTTGAAGATGATTTATTCATTTACATGAAAAAAAACTGGGGAATGTTAGACAAATACAATTTTAAACCAGCCTAATGCTGTTCCCCTGATCCCTACAGCATATTCCAGCCTTTCTAAAAGAATACTGTGATTGACTGTATCAAATGCAGCACTGAGACCTAACAGGACAAATACAGACACAAGTCTGTTGTCTGAGGCTAGGAGAATATCAATATAGGTTGGATCAGGACCTGACCAGGTTATTCTGCCATAGTGCAGTGAGCGGGATCAGAAGGGGGTAAAAAGAATTCCAAAGTTCACTGTGAAAAACTAGCAAATAATGGCATTACAAAAGAAGGCATGCCCAGAAAAAAAGCTTTTTCTGCTCTACCATCACAAATTTAAACGTGTACTTTGCTAAACTCAACTAGGATTTTAACTGGAAAAGTGCTTTAAGACAGAGCTTTTTGCAACAAACACTCCTGATGGTTTTGGCATCAACCAAAGGATGAATGGCTGGAAACACACCTTATGCCGACTGTTAAGTAAAGAGGATGATCTGTGAAACTGTGTGCCAACAATTCCTCCAAAGGCCCTAAACATCTTGTGGGTGTGTGGCAACATGGACTGTTTAAAATACCATTACATTAAATTAATCAGGTGGACTCCACCAGAAAACTGGAAATTCCCCATGAATCAGTCTTTCAACAGGATAATGATCTAAAACATATGACCAAATCAACAAAGACATGACTTACCAGACATAAAATCAACCTCCTTCCATGGCCATCACAGCCTCCAGACCAAAATGCTCTAGGAAACATGGTGACCTGAAAAGAGGAGAGCAACAAGAGAAAATCCAGTACTGTGGACAATCTAGAGAAAAGGAAATATCAAAGATCCATGTCTCTGTATGTTTCATGTTATAGAGGAAGACAAAGGGCATCCATGGATACCGCACAAGGCTCAGCAGCAAAGATTCACGCTTTGCTGACTGAGTATATCAAATCCTCGATAGGCCTGTCACAACAGATGATCCAGAGGAGTGTCAAGTGATCTTCCAGGTCACATTATCATCTGTCCTTCCCTCCTTCGTACGTCAGTGGCAAATATTTGGGGCCTTTTTTATCTGCAGAACCATGCATTTGGACACATGAGGTTTTAAGCAGCATAAATGGCTGTAGCTCTTGGGCCTTTTACTCTGATGCACACACATATTTGTAAAAATAATTTGAATAGTATTGGCAGTGTCTAAATATGTACATGTCTATAAAACCTTTATCATACAGTGTATATGTTATAAATACTCCAGAGGGGCTGTACTGATTACATTCAGCAGATACAGATGTGCAGTTCATTACATGTTCTCCAGCAGGCGCAGTTTCCACAGTTTACTGCTTGAAGGCTGCAAATTAGAGCTTCATTGCCAGCTCTACTCTAATTTATACAAAATCACTGACAACTACTCTTTGAAATGTATATCATGCTAATTATGACAGAGTGTATTTTGGGGTATATTACAGTACTCCCACAGTTTAATTCTTAAAGTGTGTTGCATCTATTCACCTTTATGACGTGTGCAGATCAGAGGACAATATGCCTAAAAAAATATGTTAATATGCTTAAATACTAAAAAAATGAGATGCTGATACCATAAGTATTTTTTTATATTAAGCTGTTTACATGTATCCATATTTTGGCCTTTTCTGCAACATATCATGCATGATTTATTAAATGGCCATTAAAATATACTATACTAAAACTGTAATTGAGGCAGTAAACTAAACCCACTGTTACTTCGGAAAATAAAACCATTTTGTTAGGATATGCCAGGGGCAAGTTCAGTATGCCACTTTGGGCTGTGGGGGCTATATTGTGATTTTCATGTAAAAGTATTTTTTTATGTTTAAAGGCTCATATAAAATTATCAATTTCAAAATTAGACAGTTGTTGAAAGATAAAGGTAGCCAATAGCTTTGACTTAAGTCTTGTTTTACTAAAAAGCTAAAGCCATTTGTAGTATGTAGCTATCTTAACCTAACCCCTGCACATGCTAAATTAAGTCGAGATTGTTCATTTGAATATAACACATATAATAGAAGCAAATTAGCAAAACTAGGCATAACTCCATCAGCTAGATTGTTGCAAAGTAATATATGCATGAAATATACATCAGCAGGCATTATTGGGAGACATTTGCTATTTTTGATGCTTTAAACCCGAGAGTGGTTTGAGGCACCATCAAATCAATCGTCTACAAGAGGTTATAGCTTACTTGTCAAGAGCTCTTTTGGGGTTGGTCGTCACATCTTTACACATACAGTAAGTTTAAAACACTCCTGCAATGTGGAACCTGTTCTCCGATGTTTTACGTTTTTTTTTGCTTTTAACAAAATATCTTAATTTTACTTTTTTTTCAATAAAATAATTTAATTTAACTGAGTCTCAATCTGAAAAAGTAAAACTAAAAATTGAACCTTTGTTTTTACTGAAGCCTCATATACAACTACACAAATAAACAGAGTCATCCGAAAGCATTTGTGAAGTAAACTGCCTTGAGGCCTCCACACCAGCATAGCCTTCAATGGTGCTTGATCTTTCACACAGAATACAGGGCTTTAGAAAGCTTTAGAAATAGAAGGTATAAAATGCAAACATGTTTGGGATCTAAACAGCTGAAAGGTATTAGCTGTAAGCACACAGAGGAAAATGTTTATCATGTGATAGTTATTTTACCTGTCAAAATCTAATGTTACTAGCTCATAATGCTGCTGCCTTTCTTTGTGCTGCAGTTACATTCATGCACACGAAAAAATTAATCAACTACTAACACTTTTCCATTTGTGCTTGTAAGCAATAACTATGTTAAATTTGCTTAACTGGTGAGACACCACATCAGTTTCTGTCGAGGGCCCCACATAACCTTGGGCTGACTCTGCGGACAGTTAAACCCCATACTTAAGTGTCAGCTTCATTGATTGTTAATATTTTTCCCAATTAATCACAAAAAATGAAAAGGATACAAATTGCTTGACAGAACGTTGAACTTTGATTAAATGAAGGTATAGCTACTGAATAATGATTTTATTTATGAGCAGTTCATATAAGAATAAAAAGTGTGTCAACCCAACCTTGGTCTACCGCTTTGGCCTGTCTAATTTACAAAATGATTACTTAGAGCTTCTTGAAGGTTCCACAGTTTCCACCAACATAAGATCACTGTTTTCTTCATCCTTATTTAGAACAGTTTAACTGAATACAACGCTACATGTTTATTAGGTAGGCCACCTTAGCCCTGAATATAACCGTTTAACCCACTCGCCTGCAGTTCTTCTCAACTTAAACCCAACAAAAGCGCGAGCAGTGACGAAACAAACCCTATATCGTCTAGTGGGATCTCGCGCGCTTCCGTCAGGCTGGTCCTCAGCACCTGCGGGCGGCTGTTGGTGCTTTTCGCTCGGCCTGACGTCTCCGGGGCGCCACCAGAGGGTAAAAAACATTAGATAGATAGGCCCTATAACATAACTAAACAAAACCGTGAAATTCGTTTATGAAGTATATGGCTATAGTTAAACAGTTAACTTTGGCACGAATAAAGTGCGTCATTGCCGTTTTTAACACATTGTCTCTGTTTGAAACGGGCTGCCATTTTTGTGAACCCCCCAATGTGGTACGTTTTATTAAAAAGGGCAAAATTGTAATAAAAATGTGCCAGCTAACACGTAACTCCTACACTTAGGCTAATTCATCATTACTGAATCCACGTCATAAAACTATGAATAAAAAAATGTAATGTAAGCATTAGCTCACATTTCTGGTCATTACACGAAAACAAACAAACAAAAATGATATACCCAATTAGCCGTGATTTGAATGAGTGGAAACATTATTTAACCTCTGACACCTTTACAAGCCATTTAACAGTCAGAGGTCAGGCGCCCCCCGGCATCCCTTCTCCACGCTCTCAGCTCTATGGGAGTCGAAAGGAAAAATAAATATCGTGATGAATCATTAGGTAACGCTTTCCTTTGCATCCTGACAGCCACAAAGCCGAATTTTTCTCCCCAAGAGATTAACCCTGACAACAAAGCATTCCTCATATAGGACTTCAGATAGGAGATGGCTGGATATGGCTGCACAGCCAAGCAGAGGGGTCACATTCTCAAAATATCGCCAAGTGTTTCTTCATAGATGAGTGATGATATCCTTCAGAGGAGAAATGAAAAATAAAGACTTTGTCCAGTAGGAAATATTTTTTTATACTGTCAGAGAAATTAGAGCTATAAAGGGAGAACAATATGCATTTTTATTCATTTCAAATTAACTTTAACTAAATACTTTGCAGAACAGCATACATGCTTAAATGTCCGACACCTAATTTCAATGTGTTTTCAAAGCAATAATAACCAGTTTCTGCTTTGATTTTATTTCTGCATTTAGGATTTTAATTATGTTTTACTCCAGATAAGATTTTTAAATGCTTTATTTAAAAAAGAAAATAATTGCAAAACCAGAGTCACTTTAGCAGTTCAGTATTGTTTTTCTGATATTTTATCTCAACTAAGAGGTAAGTGTGTGTGTGTTTCCTTAAAACCAGGTGCAGATTTCACCATTTAAATCATTCTAATATTTAGACAGCTGGCCTACCAATAACTGCAAGAGCAGCAACCTTAACCTATCTCAACACGACAGATCCGATCGGACATTGTTGAACAATGCTATCAGTGATCCTTTTTTTTTAACCATTCCAGCATTTTTGCAGACAGCACTTCAAATATAAGATTTGCACAGATATTTAATGTTTATTTTACAGATACAGAAGAGTCTTCCTGCTTTGTTTTTATTTACTTGCTGCAAGTCAGTGCCATGGTACAAGCTACTCAGAGCGGCTCAAGATGTTCATAAATTTTCAAAAAAATGTTTTCCCTTAAGCGAAAAAACCCCGAAACATTTCAATGTATTTTGACATCCTCTCTGATGAGCTCAACATGCAAACATCTCGTCTACTAACCTAGAAGGTTCATGGGACTATATAACATATGGCTTTTTTGAAAGCAATAAAAACAAGGCAAATCAAAAAGTGCATTAAAAAGAAAAAAGTCAATCAATTCCAGTCTGTGATCAAAAGTCTTGTCCGTGTTAAGTAAAGGATCCTCCTTTTTCCTCAGCCTGATGGCTTAACGTCTGCACTGCTCAAGTAGGAGCTCTTCCAATTTGAGTTCAAAGGTCAAAGCAGACCCATTTGAGGGCTTAGAACAGGTGTCCATGCTTAGATTTCCTTTAAATAAATATGACAGGATTTATCCAGCAGAGGGGAGTCTCAGCCTCTGATTAAACCCCACGTGTTGCAGAATCCATCAATACATTGAACTGTGTTGCTGTTCCTGCTTGCTAGGTTTCCCACAGTGCTGTGCGCCATTATCCTTGATGGACAGCAGTCATTATCTGGGCCCATAGTCGTAGTTAGAGGGGCCGCTGGTGGCTGAGTACATGTTAGTTGTGGCGGGATTCATGTGGTGATGGTATGTGTGTCCTCTGATGCTAGGTAAAGGGTAAGGTGAAGGCCTGGTCTTGGCTCCTAAGTAGTGTTCATAAGCAGTGGGGTACTTGTAGGGGTGGTGGTGCAGGGTGTCTGGGGGCAGAGGGTGGGGATCAGGCCGGAGGTCGTGTGGAGGGCTCGGTCGGCCGCTTGTTAGCTGGACGGCGTGAAGGCCTCCTGGGACCGGCAGAGCCGGGCTAAGGACACGAGACATCAGCTGGTGGGCCGGGTCTGCATGAATCGGGGTGCCACTGGGGTCTCCTTCATATTCCCGTCTGGCATCTTCTGTGAACGTTTGGAAGAAGTTAGAGAAAACCCGACTGAGCATAATATCTGCACTCAGAGATGCTGTCAGTTACATCAGAGATTCTTTAAATGCTTGGTCTAAAACTATTTGATTTAAAAGTGATCATTTCTTATTTCCACAAAATTAACAGTCCAGTAAAAACATTTTTTAGGTCTATGGACCAAAAAATTGCAATATTAATTAGCTGTTACAAAAAAATAAAAAATACAGATGAAATCATGGATTTTACTTCAGAGCTTTAAGTGTATCTCTGGAATAAATTCCAAAAATGAATCTCAACATAATAATAATTTAAATAAAAAATAATGCCATCTCTACAGCTAAGATAAAACTTTTTGATTTCTAAGTATTTTAGGTAAGTCTATTCTCAGACAGCTAATATAATAGCTAATTAATATCAGTCATCATTACCTCAGATTAAAAAAATTTAATTTTCCCTCCAGTTTTTGTACTGCTCTGAATCTGTGGGCAGTTATGCAACAGCATAACAACCTCTATTATGTTGCCAGTGCCTGCCATTGGCAGGCTGATTTTTGACGTTTAATTCAAAACCAACACTAGCCTGATACAGCAAATGCACCACCACACTTCAGTCAAGTAAAAGAAGTAAAGGAAAAAGTCCAACGGCTGACAGAAATACAGCACTACAAACACAGAAGGGCTCAACAAGCCTCTGTTGGATATTCGATCACTGGCAAGAAGTTGGAAATGAAACAAAGAGCAACTTGCAGACCTTTTTCTGTGCCGTTCTGCTGAGAGGGAGATGACATTGGGTTTCTTGTTCTGGCGAAGGCACTCATTATTGGCAGTGAGCCGGGCCTGTGATTCCTGGGCCTGCAGCGGGAGATTGGAGTCAGTTAAAAACTCCCTTAATGATTATCAAGGACATGATTTCTTTGGATCTTAAAGGGATGGATCCACATTTTAATATTCTGCAAAAATGTGTGTGAGCATCATTTTACAGTTAAACAATGAAGAATTAGCATCATGTAGAATGTGAAGCGTAAAATGACATTACATTACATAAAATAATTCAACACAATGTTGCTTTCATTACTGTTGCTTGGTTAAGGCTTTCTAAAAAAAATCTGCCACTTCTTAATAAACATCATTCTGAAAAAGTCAGTGTGCGTGTTTCATGCATCTGAGAACATGGGCAGGGTTTGTTCCACTGCTCTGCTCTGCTATTAGGAGTCAAGCAATTTGTCAGTGACAGTTGATTGACTTTCATACAATATCCAGTGATTTCTGCAATTCCTGACCCAACACATTCGGTTTTAACTAACTCCACCCATGTGGCACCCCTACATGATATCCAAAACAAGGAAACCAATTTGCAAAAATATTTCTGATCTGCTTGGCTCTAATTTTTTCCCTCAGTTTTTTATGACATGTGAAAACATGCATATGTTACTGCAATGTTTCAGTGTAAATAAAGCTCACCAGTCTTCTGGGTCACAGTCCCTGAAGCCCTTTGCAAACGGATTACTGGCTATCTTCAGCTGTGTGATCTGCAAAGCAACAGAAAACAAACAAAATATAATCTGAGTGCTTAACACACAATCTTCTCTGTTTTGAATGTGATTTGAAAAATGAAAAAAAAACACACGATTATATCATATGTATTTGTATTGTATTGTTATTATTAATATTACCTGCTTTATTGCATTAATGACATGCCATTTTAATATCATTTACATCAAATGGTATCAGAATATTTTGCAGTATACCCGTCCGCTTTTACCTTTGTTGCAAACAAAACAATTTTACTGATAACTGCTGAAAATCCATAAGATTCAAACTGACTGATGAACATCCAGTGACAGGCACTCTCCCATTTACACTCAGAACCCATAAGGTCTATAACTGAATAATGACAAGGAAAAAAAAGATAGCTAAAGATCATTTGTCATGCGGCTAAAAAATCACTGGGAAAAACTAATAAACGTACTGATTTGGGAATATAAACATCCAGATGTGAATGTGGAACGAAGCAGAGAACAAAAGCATCGTTCAGGAACCTAATTAAAACGCGCATGACACCTGGCTTAGATCATTTATTCATTATAAAAATGCAAAAACTAACCACTTGTTTTAACTTTACTGCCTGTGTTTAATGCTATCACAACGGCCTGAGATGTAAACGCGGTGCGCCTGCGCCGCCCAAACTGCAGACTGCATACGGGATTGGAAACACCTCTTACCCGGTGGTTCTGGTACGCTGTGACCGCTGTGAAGCGAGTCTCCTCAAAAACAAATGTCTTATAATTTTCCTCTGCGTATTTCTCGCTGTCCTTTCGGGGATCCACATAAACCACGTGGAACCTGGGCTGGTAGCGGTGCATGGAGTTCAGGATGATCTGGAAAATAACATCAAAGTAAGAAAAATACTTAGATTACTCCATATTCTAAAGGGTTATTATCGCAGTTTTAATTACTGCTTAAATTACTGTAATAGGCTAAGAAACTGCTGTGAGCAAAATTTATAAAGAAATATTTAGATAAAAAAGCTAAATATAAATATTTTAGCTGTATGTATATTATGATGACATACACTCAACATGGGCTTATGCGCATAATTGCTTAGTTAATAACAAAACAGTTAAATTTGAGAATTCGCTTGAAAGAAATTCACAATTTTCTTGCCCCTAGAGTACACACACAGATCTAAAGTAAATCTAAGTATTTACCTGTGTATTCATAACTATTCATTTATAAAATGTCGAATTCATTTCCTTATTTCATTAGGAACCCATATAGCAAAGACAAGTCAAGACGGTTGGTGAAATACTTTAGTTTTGGACTGCAATGTTATCCGCGATGCCGTTTTTGTGATGATGTCGTTATTATCCAAAATATCATGTGTGCTCAGTGGAATAATTTTGAGGGCTAAATTACTCTCTGGTAGTATAATTTCTGCTTATTACTCAACCAAAGCTGTGCAGGTTAAATCTGTTGCTTTCTATTTAAACACCATGAAGATGAACTGATCATTTTCCTGGACTATTTAACTTTATCTGAAGGTACTCTGGTTCACCGTGACGCAGGACAAATGGCGCCGATTTGTTTCTCGGCGCGGATCCGTTTCAGCCGTATTTCCTTCCCTCGCTGTACTTACATGTCCGTTGTCGTCCAGCAGGTTGTTTGTTAATTTGAGTTTATCGAAGGAGACGATCTGCTTCATCCACTGAGCGCCCTTGGCTGGAGAGTCAGGGTGGTAATGCACCCTGCCGGGTGTAGCAGGATCAGCTTTACCCGCCACCAGCCACGACGAGCTGTGGAAAGCATACCTGGAGGGGCAATAAAAAATAGGATTCACATTATGCAACTTTATGCATGGAAAAAAATAAATAAAAATTTCCCAGCTAAGGCCAGGAAAATCGGGAACAGTTTGATCAAATTAGACAGCGTGGAAAAATGTTTATGCAATCCCCAAATATTGTGCATTTAAACACAGTAATTATGGAAACATTTTCATGTTCCAGTTTAACGTAATTAACAGTAAATGTTTGTTGTTTTGGTACCTTTAAATTTATCTTTGCGTGGATCGTCTCGCTGCCTGGTTGAATTTATTGTTGCAAAGTGATTGTGCTTACTGAAACTAAATAAACACGCACACGTACAAAAAGCCGGTTGAAAGAAAAAAGAAGCTACCTGTATCGTTTGTCATCTACAGGCAGGAAGTCCATCAGGAGCATGTAGTCTGCCATGGGATCCATCCCAAATATTTTCACTTGGAACGTTGGAAACATTCTCCTAAGAGGGAAAAGAAAACCACAGGATGACCGTTTAATTTTTTGTTTCAACTTGCATATCCTTCACAATATGTGACGTAAGGTCCTGTTTGCCTATACAAGCGGATCATTAAGTGTGTTGTTGTTGACTAAATTACATTGTCTCCGTGGAGTCCACGGATAAATACTATCAGGCGTTTTGCTGGAATATGTGAAGCTCAAGGCCAATTTAGTCCTAACTGCAGACAGGAAAACATCACTTTATGATTATTAAAACTCCTGCAACCTCTCCGTGCGTAACTGGATGAAGTCCCTCCAAATGCGGATTCCCGTTTTCCCCCCAAATATAATTGTACCTCTTATGCATTTTTGACGAATCCCTGATATTTTAGGTTAGTGCAAATAATCTGGGTGGAAATGCTCAGATAATTCTGAATCTGAACTTTCTATTTGCACAGAGGGGACAGTTGAATTTTATTAAAACATTCACTGACGCATTTATATTTCTTCCTGCGCGCTGAAACAAATATAATTAGTAAAGGATTTGTCTTTCGGGAGGTTTGTTGTGCTTCTGCTGGAGCTTTTTCTGGGCCTCCTTCCACCCTTTAAGGCTTGTTTTCATCCTAAAAGTTGCTTAAGAACCTGAGTGGAAAGTTGAGTAATCCACTAGTTGAGTCAGTGAAAGGGATCCCAAAATCAACGCTCAATTAACGTCAGTGTTGTGGCTAGGTGAGGCTGAAGGAGCTTTTAAAGTGCTCTGCAGCAGATCTCCTTTCTCCTGTCAGACGGCGCGGAGAGGGGAAACACAAGCCTGCTTTCAGGCTGCAGCCTGCAGCTTTCTCCTTATTATTACCTCTGATTCTAATAAAAAAAGCCCGGGTGTGTTTTGCTGCCTTTAAAACTGGACAGTTTACTCAGTGGATGGTAAGTTTGGTAACAGCGACCAAACTTACCATTAAATTATTTTTGTTGCAGCCAATCCTATTTATGGAGGTTCAAATCAAAATTGAAAAACACCGAGGTGAGAAAAGAAAGATATGGCAGATTTTGCCGTCAGGAATTTAATTCGCTGATAGGGCGCACAGAAAAGAGCCAGAATATTTAGCGTAACAGAGGAAAATTAAAGCTGACGGTGGAGAAATACAGCAGAGAGAAACCGCCGCCTGTTATTTTAGGTTCCTTAAAATACAGCAGCGTGAGCTGACACAAACTACAGCAAACAAAAAACCTGAAGTTTATTAAGGAAAGAAAATCTATTTTATTCGGCCAAATAATCCCAGACATTAACGGATGTTCGGACAGTAGTCAGTAACCTCAACTAAAAGAAAAAAATACTTAATTAAACTGTTTTTAAGATCTGTAAAAAAGTTTTCTATTATACAAGCGTAAATTTGCAAATATGTTGTTTGAATAAAGATGAGTTAGGAATTATCTGTGTGCGGATGTGTGTGTGTGTGTGTGTGTGTGTGTGTGCGACCTCAATACTGATTTGGGACGGCGACGCAGTGTTTTCAATGATACTGCTTCAATTATCTTAACATAAATAATATTATTAATAATATACATAATAATAATAATAATTATGACTATTATATTTTACGTCGTATTGTCGTCTCTGGCGCAGATGATTAATCTTTGCCTTATATTAATCCACTGATCTGGTTACTTGGTACAGGAAAACATGTCCGATCCTTTCTTGCCTGCGCTTTAACGTGCACTCACCTGCCCGCCTTGGTGACGATCATCTCCGTACCCAGCTGATTAAACTCGTCCCACAAAGCCTTCATCTCCAGCTGGACGCTAATGTTGGCCACCTTGGGGTTTTTCTTCACGATACTTTTGCTGTTCGGCGTGGAGTTGGAGGACGACGAGGAGCAGTTGGGAGTCCCGCTGTCGCTCGGCTGGCCCTGGCTCTGGCCCGGGTTGGATCCCGGGTAGTTGTAGTTGTGCTGGGCGGCTGGGCAGGGCTCGAAGTGGGACTCATGTTGGCTGTAGGGGTCCCCGGGGGACGGAGAGAGGTGGTAGCCCCCCGGCGTGTTGAGGCTGCTCAGGCTGCTCGTTGTGAAGGCTGCAACATCGCAAAAATGGGACAGCTGCGTCAGCCACGGGCTGGATATGGCTGAAATCATCCCAGAAAGCTGATTTTACTTTTTAAAAGTCGACTAAAACACAGACAGTAAAAACAGAAGCAGGGTCAGTCACCCCTTTCTGCTCAAACGTAGATCATTAGTCCTCGAAGTTGCATCCACTGCGAGCTCAGCCTTACTAAAGGCTTCCTGATCTAAAACAGCAGACTTCCCAAAAGTGACGAAAGATTTTCAAAAAG
This sequence comes from Crenichthys baileyi, assembly GCA_036173005.1. Lineage (NCBI taxonomy): Eukaryota > Metazoa > Chordata > Actinopteri > Cyprinodontiformes > Goodeidae > Crenichthys > Crenichthys baileyi. The sequence continues at coordinate 50,617 of JAHHUM010002483.1, forward strand.
TGAAAAAAATCCTCATCGAGTCGCTGAACTGCGCTCAGATACGCGCTTCGAGTGCGTGTGAACTGCTTTTTCCTTCAGATCGATGCACTCTGACTCTGCGCTGTGCGCCGCTGCTGTGTGTTAACACCGAAGCCCAGTCTCCTCTCTTATCTGACGCAGAGGGCCTCCCCTTCGCGATAAAACCGGTTCTTATTTCTATTTAGATAAGGAACTGCAGGTAATGTGCCTTTTCCTCGCTGTGGGACGAGACTGATTGACAGAGAAGTGCGCCCCTTTTTAATGGCCTTTCCGGCACCCATTTAACTTTTGGATAAGGGTATCGCCCACATTTGCCCCCGTTAACAAACAATAGATGATCCGGCCTGCAGAGAGGAGGTAAACACACTGATTTGCATGAATAAACAAACAGGCTGCCGGTGACTGTCGCTCTCTAGTTTATGGACAAATACATGACCTGGATGGATATGCACCCCCTCTAAGGTGGATGGGCTTATTATGGTCTGTTTTTACCATTACGCACGGGGTGCCCCTGAAAACCCTCCTCCCATTGGCTTCTTTCTCGACGGGATCTTCACAAGTGCTGACTGAACGCCGTGGGGACTTGGAAACTTTGGTCTGCAGACCATTTTCCCTGCTGCAATCAGTGCAACAGTAGTCAAACTCTATAATTTTTTAAAATCTTTTATTATTCCTTCCATGCATTCCACACAGCGCACCAACAAGTGCTTTTGTTTGTTCTAAAATGCTCGATGAACTGAGCATACCGCAGGGGTGTTTATGTCATTTCGGGGGAGTTGTACACATGCTACAGCAGCCCATATGGGCATGAACAAATAGATTTACCTTCCATTTCCCGGGTGACAGTGCTGTAGTGCATTTTACAGTAACCCTGGCTGTCCAGACGGGTGCCCTGTTTGTCAAACGCTGCGTTTCCTGCTCGCTCTGCAGCCGAAATCAGAGAGTCAATACTGAAAGCATTTGCCTTTGGAGAGAGGGGACTGATGTCGTCCATAGGCAAGGGACCGAGTCGTTATAAGCCGACCCCCTCCTCCTCCAACCTCAACACCTCTTCCTCTGCTTTCCAGCCGCGCAGAAAGCAGAAGAACACTGTGCACGGTGCAGAAGAACATGCGCCAAAAGGGAGTTTCTCACATTCCGCCAGCGGCCGCTGTGTAGTGCGAGAGTCAGGCTTGAAGCGCTTCCCTGAAAGTAGTCCAGATACAAAGTTTTCCGGACGGATCGAAATGTATAGTGCATCCGCAAAGAGTAATCTTTCCTCGCTTTTCCTCCGGTCGCTGACGGGGTGGTGTCGTCTGAGTCGTGCTTCGAAGAGAATCCACTACTGCCACGAGAATGTCAAAAGTGAGCGAGACAGATCCACGCCTCCCCCTGCACCACTGCAGGAAAAACGCGTATTGCACTCTGCGCTCAATGTTTTATTTCAATAAGTACTTGTCACTCACTTGAATTGAACAGCAACGTCACTGGATGTCCGGCTCCAAAAAACTGCGCCTCTTTTTCCAGTAAATGATGGGACTTACGTTATAGGTGCGTGTGCGCGTTTTGGCGACCTCAGCTCAATAATTCCTCCGGAGTTTCTCTGGTACATCAAAGGCTACATGTGAAGTTGAAAAATCTTTGTTGTGCAGTTAGAATTCAAATGGAAACCTTGAAAGCAGATACGTCTCTTCTGAGACAAAAGCACATAATTGATATATACTGAACTTCTTGAATGACTTACAAATTTTAGATTTTTGGATAACTTAATGCGCACTTTTTAAACCTTAATAACATTAATCAGTGCTTTCTCAGTATGATATGAAAACAGGAACAGTCTCCCCTCTTAACCAAAATCATTTACTCTTTACACAACCTACAGTGTTCAGACGGATGCATTTTACTGAAAAACAATCAAACAAAAAATATTGGTCAGTAAACACATAGAGACACCACGCGTCACGCAGGCCTGAGCTGGACTTGACCTCTGCGCCTCCTGCTGCCTCTCGGCTCATCGGGGGTCAGCTGCATGTGCACAAACTGACGATGAATTTAATATGTGGAAGTTGGTGCGATAGGAGCAGATAGAATTTATTTTACACCGTCGGCCAACAGTGGCCTCGTAAAGGGAAAGCGGATGGAGGATTTCAACCCTTATTTGTTATTTTGCTCTGTGGAGGGCAGAGAGCGTAAACAAACTACTGACACATGCTGCTTGGATCAAATATTTATTTAGTTATAGATAGATAGATAGATAAATAAATAGATAGATAGATAGATAGATAGATAGATAGATAGATAGATAGATAGATAGATAGATAGATAGATAGATAGATAGATAGATAGATAGATAGATAGATAGATAGATAGATAGATAGATAGATAGATAGATAGATAGATAGACAGATACTTTCATTGGAGGGCAGTCTGGTTATCAGACACTATACCATCATTGGCAGCTCACTTCATCAATGCCAAGTCGGAAGCCCTCTTTCTAAATACTCAGGTGCTAACAGACAGAATACAGATTCAGACGGAAATGGGATGCGACCGCGCTGGAATCCACTCATGCCTCTGCAGCGGTCATGGTGAAGACTTTTAGCACTGAGCCTTTGAGCACAACGACAAAAGTTCCAATGAAAAAATTATATATATTAAATTACAGAAATGAAGACAGGCAGAGTATTCAGTAGTCTGCCTTTTGTCCCTGCATAGTCAACATAAAAGGCATAATATGGAAGAAAATACATGAGAAAATGTTCGAATACAACTGCACCACAAAAAGTCATTTTTGGAGAGTAATACATATTGCAAATGAAAAATATTCAGATTTTAATCAAGCATTTTAGTTTGCGAACGTAATTTAAATATCAATAAATTATAGCATTACCCGCTTTACTTTGATAATAAATCCAGACTAAACATTTGAGTTAAAATTTAACTGGAGATGTTTCAGTAAACTGCGGCTCTGCGCGACAACAGATAAAAAAAGAAACATGATATGAGATGTATAATGAAGAAATATGTAAAGTCCAGCTCCAAAACTGTCATAAGACCTGTTCTATGTGAGGTTCCTGTGTTGAAGCAAGAATTTAAGTGTGTGTGCAGCTTTAACCGGTTTGGCAACAGCTAATAATAAAGTAAAACCTGCCTCTTACCCCGAGGCAGTGGCCAATAAATGGCACATCTCAGCCGTAGGTATCAGGGAAATGGCTCACATGTTAGGATGGCTTTATTCCTATTTTACTGATGCGTTGTGCTTTAATCACAGATCAGTTGTTATTTTTGTTTTCTTTTCAACAGGGAGAAAACAAACCACATGAAGAAAAAAATTATATTTCAGAAACTGTGCGGATTTAATCTCATTCATACAACTGTCTTTTAGCTATTAAACTACAAATAATGTCTACTGAGAAATAATGCTTAAATATTTCTACACAAATTATAAATAACTCGTTACACATTTTCTAAGAGTTCAAATTAGCTCTGAGAGCTAGAAAATATAAAAATGTATAAAACATGTTTTTCTTTGAGATTATTGCCGCTAGCTAAACAGTCCCTGAAAAATAAACTAACTCTAACTGTGATTTTAAAGTGAACTTGCAAATAACTTCGTTTTTGCCAAGCCTTAAAGCATTAGTATGTGTGAATTACGTCCAAATAATAACAATAAAAATAATAATAATAATAATAATAATAATATCTGACAACAAATGGAGCAGTTTTCACTGATTACAGGCGTTAACCTGTACAGTGTTAGTTTGTGGCTGAAAGACATTACGGCCACTGTCCGTTTCAGTTGAAAATGGACCAAAATAACCTGAACTATTTTAGGTCAGTTTAGATTTATCGAGTTGTGAGTCTGCTTGATAGATTTAGTGATTAGAAAACAGTCTGAAAGCAAAAATAATGTTTTTAAATTGAAATTCAATGTGTACGTTTGTTCGTGTGATAATGGTACATAATAATAATAATAATAATAATAATAATAATAATAATAATAATAATAATAATAATAATAATAATAATAATGACTTCTCTGAGCTTCTGCTAAAGAGTAGTATTTTGTTCAAAATAGCAAGATTCTATCTATCTATCTATCTATCTATCTATCTATCTATCTATCTATCTATCTATCTATCTATCTATCTATCTATCTATCTATCTTATCTATCTATCTATCTATCTATCTATCTATCTATCTATCTATCTATCCACTTAGTTTAGGATCACTGTTCAGATAAATCAGTACTGATTGTCAACATAGCTTTGAAACATTAGCCCTAACACGTGTAGACTATAATTACGTCTCCCGATCCAGGATACTTTCCAGATCTGTTGATAGTTTCCCTGCTGTCTTTTTTAATCTGTGGCGTCTGGTCCTCATGAACGGGAGGCCTGTGTGGTCCTGTTGTAATAACACGCCAACCAGCAAACCAAGAACTCCCGCCTCATTAAACTGGCACAGATGATAATAGCAAGGCTCGATGGCCGCCATTTTTCTGTTAGTAGTAAACAGAGATGGGGTTGAGTCATATCTGCGAGGAGCTAGGGGCGCGTCTCTCTCCTTTCTCCGTTTCTTCAGCAATAAAGCATGCCCCCTGATGTTTTTCAGGAGCAAGAGAGGATGCCTCTGTGTCCAGGCTTAAATTTAACGAGCCGCTCCGTCTCACAGACACGCTGATAAAGTTATTATAGTAACACGCCCCAGCTTACTCAAGTAATCATAAAATCAACTATTTCACATTCATGCCCCGTGACTTGTGCTGTGCGGCGCACCTCACTATAAAACCTTATCCTGTCTAAATATTAGTCTAAATCTCGGTGCACGAAGGAGAGGAAGCTGGCCGATGACAGGAGAGGGCCCGAGGTGTCCGGTCTCCCTGCGGGGCCAGGGGGAAATGTGCGGAGGGACGCGATGTTACACAGCGAAGGAAATATTCCAAAAGGGGACCACGCACTACTTCAATAACTTTAAAACATTTAATGTGCTATTTATTGAACCAATCAGTCTCATTTCAAATCACTTTGAATATCAATGCTTAATCTAATGTTCAAGTGACATTTCTGTACATTAAATAAGACCAAATGAGCATTATGAGAGTCTCATGAAATAATATTTGTATTTGTGTTATGTTTAGATCTCTAAATAAATGTTAATACGTTATTTCTACGTCAATATAAAGCTGTTATCAGGATAAATCACAAACACCGCTGCGCATTAAGTTCTCACCTAGCTGGCCTTTCATAATGTTATTTAGCTCCAAGGAATGCAGTATCACAAGTTTATTTTTTTTATTGTACTTTTTCTTAACAAAGAACATAATGAATAATAAATAACAATAGTACAAATAATAATAATATTAATAATAACTAAAAGTCAGTATAAAATGACGCGAATACATTTAGCAGGTGCGGGCATCCAGCCGCCTTACAGCGCCTGTGGTGTCTCATTTTGTCGGCCGACCCAACTTGTGAATGCCTTCATTCTCTTCTCCATTTCACACACATGTGCTGCTACCCTTCACCGAAATAAAACATCCACATCAGCGCAAACAGCGACTATATTAAAGAGTTTTTGCAACTCATAACGTCCAAACATGTGGCCACACTGATGAGTTCTTCTACGCCCGTCGTTACGTGTTTGCCGTTTGATACTTTTTATTTCGTTTCCATATTTGGAAAGTAAATCGGCTTTTTCAAGACCTGTTTGTGGCTTTTACTGCTTTGCATAACATAATCTTATTAGCTTATAATTTGCGCGCATATCTAGTGAGTATTTGAATGAATTTGAATGTCACAGTCGATGGGATGCTCACCCTATGTTACAGGTGTTTGTAGAGTTGCATTACTCATTAGTGTCCGTTCACTAATCCATAAAGTCGACTACACTATGATGATTCTTTGTTCAGTCTTGACACAAAACGTCTGGAAAAGCTTAAGGCGCATGGCGATTTAAACAATAACTGAGCAACATAACTGGTGTGCCTGCATGACATATTCTTTGAATTTATTTCTCATTTTTCGATTTTTAGACAAAAAGAATGTTTTTTTTTTCAATAGCGGAATAACAGATTTTTTTTGTCGCTTTAAAAAAAAGACATCAGAAACAGCCCATTTCCTTTTTGGCATATAAATATTGTTTTCCTGTTCCGCCTTGTTCTCCTGTATTTTCTGGGAGTCATCATAAAAAGGACATGTATAAAACACAATGGATTTGAACACAATGGCTGGCAAACGGTGAAAAAGATGGTTCCCCTGTGTCAGACTCAGGCAGAGTCCCTCATAAATTCCCACACATAAAAAAGGCAAAGAAAGCTGCAGAGCTATTTCTTTATTGGCAACAAGATGTAAATGGAAGTGAATGCAGGTTTGTATTCGTAGAACCTTCTTTAACCCCATGAAGCCAATGCATGATCCGTTCAAACGACTTGCCAGAAATGACTAAAATGAATCAAACTCACTTCAAATATAAATTATCTTCACAACAACATGGATGGTTTCTAATTGTCTTGCTAATCAGTTGTAAAACAATAATTTTCCATATTTTTTCTTCTCTTTCTTTGCATGTTCTTCATCAAAATGCTCCTATAAAGGTGTGTGTTGTGTACAGATGCAGCAACACATTGGAACACTGCATAGATCTAAGAAAAACGTAAAAACTTGGAAGCATTCTGTAAAAAGAAACAGGGCAGACTGAAAGAATGCTCCAGAACTGATGAAGAAAAATGTTAGATATTACGTAGCTGCCATGGTGTTTGTCAGCTGATCAGCTCTATTTTTGTGTCTGATGTGATGTCATCAATCCAAAAAAATCCTGCTGTGAAAATCCATACTTCGTTAGCCAGCGTTGTGTTTTTAGTTAATGTCCCCTTGTTAGTGAAAAAATAGACAACTGGAGAGTATCTTTCCAAAAACTGGCATAAAATGTCTTTTTCTACATGTTTTAGAACATTTTCCACTTTTACAATGAATATTAAAATGAAAAGAAAAAAAATAAATCCATTTTTGCTTTTACAGTTTTCTCTGACGATTGTTAATTGTACTATTCGCTTATTTTGGGGACTTCACATGTCCCCTGAGAATCATTGAATACAGGCCTAGCAGCTGCTAACAGTGCCCAGCAGCAGACTCTTACAGCCCTGCAACTACGTTCTGTTCTGATGCTCTGTGGCTCCATCATTTTCTAATGGAGAGAGTCGTAGCAGCAAGCTATTGTCTAACTACCAGGAGATTACTGGTCTAATCATGTCTTCACAAAATACTATACTTATTTTTCATTTATTTTATCAGAAAATGAACTCAGTAATACATTCATTTTACACTCATATTACAGAAAACGAAAATACCCCCTTTCTGTTTCGGTGTCATCAAGGTGGGTTATGAGTTTGAGAAAAGCAGAAGAGAGTTTGGAATGTGTGCAGGACATCAGAGGGGTGGGGTGTGGGTGGGGGCGACCTGCGCTCTGAGTCAGATCTCTTTTCAAAATCACTTCTTCTCTTTCCCTCCCGTCTTTGTTTTAAACTGGGAAGCTTTTAGCTTTTCAAAAGTATCCTTTTCCTATCTGTGGCGCGGCGGTCCCGGTCGTCATCACCTCGCCTCTCCTCCCCCCAGTCCTATTGGAGGGCCAGTAAATAGCTGGCATTCCTGCCACAAAGAACTGGTGATGTGGGCCTAGGGCCTCCGTGATCTGTCCAAATTAATTAAGGGGTTTCTTCTCTCTGAGCAGGATCTGCGGCCTTTGTCTCTCTAATACGTCTTAAGCCTAGTATTAAATGTGAGGGCAGAGTCTGTGCTCATTATAAATCTGTCACTGCCTGCTTGGCTCCTTCCAGCCTGGCCCCTGATCCTAAATAGGCTTCACTGAAGATCCTCCATCCCTGCTCTCGCTCCTTGCCTCCTCCTTAGCTGCTCCCTACAGACTTGGTATTTATTTAAATATGAGAAGGCCTGCTTGTTGTTTCTGGCAGAAGGGGTTAGAGGCTGTGACCCCCTCCTCACCCACAACCACCATCTCATGCCCCTGATTCCCTAAGCATCTTCCATTCCCTGTCTCTCCCCCTGTCCTTCCTCAGCTTGCTGCTGGTGATTTTGTGAACTTGAACCAAAGGCCACTTGCCAAAAGACCTTTACAGGCTGGTCCACTGTGCACATGCACAAGTGCATTGGTGTTTGAGTGCATGCATGCACATCCCATTAACTACATGAACTCCCTGACTTAAATTAATAACTGTGTTAGTGGAGTTAATGTCCCAGCCAGCAAGGTGGTCAGAGTCTGCTTTTTCTCTCTCAAAATGTAGCTGATTTAATATTTCCTTTAAACCTTCTGATGTTGGAAAATTTTGCTTCCCAATCATTTTTGGTTAACTTCATGTAGAATCCTACCTACTTGTGTCGAGAATGAGTATAGCCTAGCACTGGTGAGGTGATGAGTCCGCTGGTCCTTCTCAAATTTGAAAAGCTGAAGGTGTTTAGTGGGGATTTGACTCTGCAATCTGTTCTGAGTCAAGAGGTCAAGATTGCTTCTCAACAGAAGCAGAAGGTGGATAACATGTCCATTAGACACCCCTGCACCAACCCATACAGTAAAATTAGGGGATCAGAGCCTTGCCATCATTTGACCTCCTGCCGATAGCACTCCTATGGGCCGGAAACCCAGCGCAGAGGAGACAGGAAATTGAGCTACAGTGCAGTTCCTGACAGGGCGTACGTGAGACTTCGGCTGAAGGGGAAAATTGTACTTTTCCTGTGCTCCTTTTCCACTTTGGACCACAGGACCATAACCCCCATGCTGGAGTGGGGAGGGTTATGGTTCTGCATTCTTTGTAGTTGGCATGACTGCGGATCAGCTGATAATTGGCCTTTTCTCCATCAACCTGGTTCCATGTTGCAAAAATTTCCCCTTCCAGAAAATGTTTACACTGAGCATAGCTCAGAGTAAGGTGACCTGCAGATTTTTGCTCAGTTGTGGCTTAACTTGGGATCAGTTATATTTCAGGTCTTCAGGTCACAGATCCCACTCTGTGGGTCTTGTCAACTGTTCAGGCACAGAATGTGTCAAATGTGGCCTCCACCAATCACTGCACACACTCTGCAGTCTGATGCTAATTACAGCGATTCATCATGTCAGGGTCTCCCTGCCACCACATGTTTGTTTTGATCTCTTCCTCAGCAGCACAGTGACAGTGAAAGATGAGGGACCATGTGGCGGGGCCGGCACTGTGCCACGAAAACCAGCGTCATAGGCAGCCGCTCCAGGTCCCAGCTCGGGGTTCTGTGCTAAGGCCAAAGCCTTATAGCACAGTACTCCAGGTTGAAGTTTGGAAATAGGAAGCTCAGTAGGGAATGGGGGAGATTTGACCAGTGTGCTAATTGCAGACCCAAAAGTGTAACTTAAGGTGATGGGGGATTATGGCATGTTGACTTGTGTTCACCGGGGGGGCTAATGTGACACTCAGTCCCCACTGAGCGGACAGTTCTTGGAGCCCCCTGGAGTGGGCCGGGGGGTCTGGGTCACATTAAGGAGGTACTGTGTGGCCTGTTTGGGCAGCCCACATGAGCAGCTTCTCTAAAACAAGCACTGCTGTGTCCGTAATGTCAAACACTTCCTCCTTTTGCATCCATTAGGCAGCTTTGGTGGTGGCGAGGAACATTTGAGAAGTAAAGAAAAACAAAAGGTCCAGAGATTACATGGCTCTGGGTAATTAAAAAAATCTCACTTAAAATACATTTTTATACATTTTGGATATTGTGTTAAATTTTCTTGATATCCGTTCACTTTATTAGTCAGATTTTTCAAGTCAGTTTTAAACATTTGTAGTGATATTTATTATTCTGTGCAAAACCTTTTACAATGTTAACTGTCTGTGAAAAATAAGTGTGATCTAAATATTATTTTATAAAACTCTTTTTTAAAAATGTCTCTGAAGATTTTACTTTAATTTGAAACATATGATTTTTTTATTATAATTACTGATCCTGATATTTTTTGAAAATAATTGTTGAATAAGAAAAAAAAAACAGTAAAAGTTTTTTTTTTCTAACTAAGAACTAAAAAAAGTTTTCTGATTAAGTCATGTACTTGAACAATGAAATGAATAATTACATTTATAAAATAAACAATTTCAACAACCATTTAAAATATGAAAGAATGTGTTTAGTTTACAAACTACAAAAATAAAAGATATATTCTATGCACTGCATATGTAAGTCCACAATGAGCTAACATTTATCTAATGTTAACTCATTGTTGACCTCATTTGTTTTATTTTATTTAAAATAAAATAAAACAAATCTGCTGCTGCGACAAAGAGCTTAATCCATAGAAAACACACACGTAGAAATATATTTTGTCTCATCTGAAATAATAAGGGGTAGGTGAAGAAACATAAAAATTACTTCCTAATACAGAAAAGAAGAGGAAACACTTCTTCTTCCAAATGAACCTCATGATAAAAATCAGGAATTTTTGCTTTCATCGTTGAGTTTCACTTATTTACTAGCTTTCAGTAGATGTATTTACACTTGAATTATTCACCTCAACAATACTTTCATATAGCATTCCATAGACTCCTATCATCATCTACCGCTTTGCAAAATGTGGGTCGACCTACTGACGGATGAACGAGGCAGCACGGACAGGCAGAAATCTTTCTCATCATATGTGTTGAAGCAGCTTCCCATGTGGCTAGCAGAGGGCCTCACCACTGAGTCGAACTGAACGTGAAGAAAAAAAAAGCCCCCTTGTGTTTGGGTCTGATTTCTCAGCTCATTAATCCTCACTGCGGTCATGCATTGTGTCTCACAGACTGGCATCATTTAGCCATCTTGGATGTAATGATATTTATTTGAACATGTCCTGTCCTGCTGCATTTCTCTGACTATCTGACATCATGTCCTACTTCCAGAGTTGTATTTACTCATGGCAACGGCATCAATCTATCATTTTCCTGTTTTTATTTATTTTCCGTTTAACAAACTGTATATTTGGCTGACCGTAATTTAGTCCTTCTTTTTTAACCCCAGACAAAATATTTGAAAAAAAGCTTTTTCACAAAATACGTTTTACTGCAGGAAATATTCTCAAAATGTTATCATTTTCAGCTGATTTGTATTTGAAAGCAACTTTAAATAAAATTATACTAAATGAAAAAAATATAATACTGATATCAGCAAAACATTTTGGTACACCATCATTTTAATGGTACAGTAAATACTGTTGAATTGTTCCAGATTTGTGTTATAGTTAGAGTAGTGCGAGTGCATACATTATGTGTGGGTTTTTTACTTATATAATATTTTATTATAATTAAATGCATGCATTGCATGTTGCCATTTTAGGAATATTTGTGTTCTATTGCTGCTTTCAGCTTTATTACTGATTCATTCTGATCCCTAGAAACAGATTAACTATGGGGAATGTTCGGATGGAGAGATGGTTTGAGTGTGTGTGTGTGTGTGTGTATTGTAGGATTCATAAACAGCAGGAGCTCCCCTGTGTGGTTTGCTGTTGTAAGAACACCTGGCACTGGATGGTAAGAGGTGGGTATGTGGGGTCCGGATCAGAGCGATACAGCATGAGGAAGGCCCTTGGACCCTATTTTGAGGCACAGAGATTTTAACAGGTCCAGATATAATTGTCTGATATAGCTGTCCGTGATCAAAAGCACGTGAAACATAACTGACTAATATAAGCATCTCTTTCTGAGTCCTCAGTTCTCAGCGTGTGTTCATTTTGCTGAAACCACACCCAGAAAATTCTGTCATCACACTTTCTCTTGACATGACGTAGTTATGACAACTATTCCCTCACTATTCATACACACACCTCATGCAAATCTGCACAAGAGTTCTCGTGTTTACATGAACAAATATGCATATGGAAGCTAACAGAAGTCCTCATCAATGCTAGTTGGTTGAAAGCATTTTTTTGTTCTCACAAGTTGCTAGTTAGGATATTTCCCAGCTTCAGAAGCAGCCTAAAGCAGGATCAGGTGTCCCTGTTGAATATGTTCAGATTGTATGAGCTCTCTCTGGACACTGGACACTTCATTGACCCCCACCCTCCAAATATTTACCTGACTTGTCTCCGTGGGTGGTGGGCCATCTAAAGAAACATGTATACACATGTTCACAATGATGGATTTTTTAGCATACACACGCAAGGGTTTTACTGATTTATGTTTTGAAAGTCGATATTGATGTTGTTTGGGCCCACGTTAAGTCATGCTGGTTTGAGTTTTTTTGTACTTCCATTTTCAAAAAATATGTAATTTTTTGCTTTGAAAAAGCACATGCACGATTCCCTTCCTCTAAAACTGACCTTTATTTATATTTGCTGTGAACCTCAGTGTTCCAAATAATCACAAATCTTCACAATCACACAAAGGTATTCCTATGGAATTATAGATACACACTCACATTATTAGATAAATGGTTAGAGGCACAATCTGGCTCACAACACGAATGCAAGTCCATTTCGGAGTCAAGCCTCATTGGTGTCAACAGTTTGAAGTTGTCGGCTGCTTGTTTACTGATACAAATTAGCACGTTGGCAGTCTTCAGAGGAGCAGAGAGCGTGGCAAGCTTTCTGGGTGGTGGGTCCTGCCCCCCCAACGCTGGAGGAATGCTTTCAGATCGGCTCATCAGGTGGATGGTCCAGTGTCAGGCCACTAGAGGCCAGAGTAAATAGACGTAATGGCCTCGTAGTCATCAGAATATCTTCTTCCCACCCATCCTTATGATCCGTTGGAGACATGGATCCTCAGAAAATCTCATTGTATTTCATTCATGGAAGGAAGACTATTTTAATGTTTTCACTTTTAGATTAATCCAATGTCAATGAATTTTCATTTCTTACTATTATTTTATTCATTGGTGCAGTTGTGAAATTAGTTGTGGAAGTAGTGTAAGCTACATTTTTTCAGTGTAGGTCACAGAGCGTTAATTACTCTATCTGTGCTGCAGCTGGAGATGCAAAGAGTTAAAAGTGTATAAATACAATATTTTATGAAGATGTACCTATTTTATGACAAGATGCTAAACCATGCATTGATTTCCATTTACAGGCATCCTGATTTAGCTGAGAAGAAACAGGAAACAGGTATCTGCTTCATACAGAGGAGTGTGCTCGAACAGTACAGAATGAAGAAGCCGACAGCAGGGATCTCTGCAGCTTCTTAGAGATGTGAGAACGCCACACTCCAGTGACCGGTTCTCATTTACACTGTGTGTGTGTGTGTTTGTGTGATGAAAAGACCTCAACAAAAGCACACACAAATGTATAAGTAAATATAAATATGCCTAAACGCAACTACTATAAACATTTAATGGAGACATTATATTAACATTGTCATCTCTCTCTCTCTCTCTCTCTCTCTCTATATATATATATATATATATATATATATATATAATAAAAATAAGAAAATTTTGTGTGTTTATATGTTCCTATTTGTCCAAGAAATGCACGTTGCCATCACGTGTTGTGGACCTGTGGGATGCATTAAGCTTAGACTCTGGCAAATATTGTAGCACCCCCATTAGGCCAGTTCTTGAAGTACAGAAAAAAATGTAAAGCCACTAGTTTTGTAAAAATCTTATGAGACTAAGTAAGCAATGTGCAAGAGGGTTTATGACTAATTCATCTGTGTGTGTGTGTGTGTGTGTGTGTTGTTACGTGAGGCGTGTCTGCTTTGAAGGTGGGGCAGAAAGGAACTATCTACCCCTCACCCAGTTAACCATCGTACTGCTTCCACCCTGACATTCCCCCAGTAGTTTGCATCAGCCGTCACTGTCACTCACAGCGTAGGCTGAATAAACAGGTTTCAAGTTTCCTCTGTAGTTTTTAAAATATTATTACTTCCAAATAAAATAAGAAAAAAATGTCAAATGGATGAGAATAACACATTGCTTGTTAGAATGAGATCACATTTGTCAAAGAAGAGTGCAAAGAAGGGTTAGGTAATATGTTGCCATGAAAACTCCATAACATAAATTAAACTCAGTATACTGCCTAGGTTTTGATAAGCAAAAACAGTAATCATCCTTCACTGTTAGAAAATTTGGGGTTTCATCTTACACCCACACATGAGTCTATCATACAGTTTTTATAGTTTTTCTCCACAAACCCGAATTAAGGGATTTCAAACTGTAAAATTGTAATTCATCTTCTCACTGCTTGTCAGACACAATCTGAATATTTACAGATGAAGTCGCATCAAACTAACCTGAGACTTTGCTCCTAATGTCACATCTAGTTGTATTTTTGAATGTTTATGCTCCTGTGCTGCCAAAAAACCAAATAGAAGGGACAGGTTCATACATGCAACCTGTTAACAAATAGCTGTAAACCTTTGGAGGCAGCAATAAAGACTAAAATTCAACATTTATTATATAAAATGATCTGACAGTTAGATGTGTTGGACTGCATCCCAGCAAGTGACCAATTGTTGTCTTTAATGCAGAAATACAGTGGTGTTTGGAAGAAATAGTATAGCCCATTAGCAAAAAAGGTATAAAAGGAATGGATGAACACATAGACACATCTTTTATACAGTAGGATAATGAAAAAAGTATGGAAATACACAAACTTATCCAGACCTGGACAATTTTAAAATCATATTCCATACTTTTCCTGCAGTAAGTACCAGTAACATACTGTGTAATGTATGATCAAAATGAATGCGTTCTTACATTTAAATCACCAGAATTGAACCACTTGATTTTTAATACTGTTTGCATTTCTGTAGTTTCAATCCTCATTATTTTGCCTTCTTGTAACACCCTTTCCTTTGAGTCTTAGGCTTCTGTCCTGACATTTTCTCTATTTCCCCAAACCTTCTGCTTGTCTGCTTCCCACCTCCCCCTAGTTCACTGATTTATCCCCTGCCCTGTTTTCTCTGGCCCACATGGCCTGGGGGTTTGCCCCCGCTCAACTCATCCAGAACCAATGTCATTGGTATCCAGTTAAATAAATGGTCATATAAATTTGCACCAATAAAAAGTCTGGGTGCTGGTGGAATGTGCGGCTGCTCGTTGATGAGGGGACTGGAGGGCTGGTACAAAATCCCTGCAAACCAGAGACAGAAAAAGCTTTAGACAGCGTGAGAAACATTGGATGTGTTGTGGACGGTTGACTGTGTGTGTGTGGGTGTGTGTGTAAGGTTAATCTGCTGGGACTCTGAAAGAGTGGGCAAGAGGGAAGCAGAAGGACAGGCGGTGGATTCTGGGCCCCTGTCCATTTCTCTACCTTGAACGAGACCTTAGGGACACTTTAAATTAGCCCACCCAAAGAAACACACACCAATCAGAGGTCTGTCAAACCTTTCTAAAACAAGACAATCATGCAGGAGATTGTGTAGGTTCCCTCTGCAGATGGATGTGTGTGTTTTTCTCTACATGTTGCAAACTTGTGCTTTAGTTCTCATATCTAACTTGTCTGCATTCATAACATTACGTATTTTTGATACTCTACAGATGGTCAGTGAACAGTATCATTGCTGTGTTCAATGTTCTGCGAAATGAATCATAATCTGATTAAATATTCAGTCAGGTTATAACCAAATCTGTATTTTATTCAGCTTTTATGAGATAAACAAACACAAAATAGCACATAATTTTGAAGTGGCAAATCCATCTGTCCATCCATCCGTCCGTCGGTCCGTCCATCTGTCCGTCCACTATACCCGCTTCGTCCCGTACAGGGTCACGGGGGAGCTGGTGCGTATCTCCAGCGATCTACCGGTGAGAGGCATGGTACATCCTGGACAGGTCCCCAGTCCATTGCAGGGAAAAATAAATCTAAAAGGGGAGAATTCCCTACTGTCTTAACTGTAAGTAGTATGTAATTTAATCTAATTAAAGTTAAAGCTGTTTGTTGAAACTGAAACTGAGGTTTGTTGGAGAACATTAGTGTGCAAACAGAATCCTGACGCGCAAGGAGCAAAACAGACAGGTGAGGGATAATGTGTAGACATTTTAAGCAAGGTTAGGTTATGAAACAATATCTCAAGCTCTGAACATCTGAGAGCATTGTTCAATCCATCAATACATCATCTAAAAATGGAAAGAGTATGGCACAACGTCAAACTTACTATCCACCTAAACTGATGGGCTGGGCAAGGAGAACATTAATCAGAGGATCTGCCAAGAGGCCCATGGTAACTCATAAGAAGCTGTAGAGGTAAATAGCTCAGGTGGAAGAAACTTTTGACGGGACAAATATGGGTCACAAACCTCGCCATGTAGGCAACAAAGGAAACATATGTAAGAAAGTACTTCAATCAGATGAGACCAAATAGATTTTTTGTATTTTTGGCCTACATAAAAACACTACATGAGGCATAAAACTAACACTGTGCATCACCCTCAACACACTATTCCCACACTGAAGCATGGTGGTGATAGGATCATGCTGTGGGGATGACAAATAAGTTGTTTTTTTTGTATTACAGTTTAGCATGCTATCTCCATGGCTTATATTAATGAAGGTTTTCTGTAAAGTTTAATCTGGAGCAAACCGCTACTTATACATCATATCCAGGACTGAACCACCTAAACTGTAATAATAATTATAATAATAATGCATTTTATTTATTAGTGCCTTTCAGAACACTCAAGGACACTTTACAAAAATGGGCCAACAGTCAATAAAATCAAACATTAAAAAAGTGAAATCAAATCAAAGAAAAATATGGAAAACACAAGTAAATATGTAAATATAATTATACATTAGTAGTTGAACTCTGACTTTACTATCCAACAAACATGCTCTTTACAGAAGTAAACTTTGTTTTTGTTGTGGTTTCCTTCCCCCCCAGTCTGTGTGTTTACCTTCATCTCATTTATCAGCTCAAAAGGCAGCAGCTGGCTGGTACCACATGAGAAAAATGTTTGACCGCTTCACGAACCAACCCTGAGATAGGAGCCCCTGTGGGAAACAGGGTGGCTCAATATTATTTCTCCCACCTACAGAGGGATGTGCTTAACACAAGGGCATGGGAGAGCCAGCATAGAGGTTCAAGCTTTAATTCACACCACAACTCATTGGCAGGAATGCCAGAATGAAAAAAAAAACAATGCCAGATACTCCTTTCTATATCGTCTTCGATTTAAAGCACAACCCCTCCACCTGCAACAATGCTAGCTAGCTGGCTCTATAAAACAAAAACACCACACTTGCTGTTAAGCTGCAGAAGCTTTATTTGAAGCACAAGAAGTTCATGGGACTGCTTTGTGGATATGTGAAGAAGGTGGAGTGTCACCACCCCCCACCACAGGGCATACAGCCTAACTCCTTCTACCTTGTCCCCGTTCTGGAGCTGAGTGACTGGTCCACTGTGTGATGCCAGTGACCCGAAACCCATTTAGTGCCTCAAATCGCTGCCCCTGTCCCCCACCTCTGGCTCCACCACTCTCCACTGCCACACCACTAACCTCATGGCTGACTCCTTCAGACGGTGACAAATCACCTTCAGATCCATAAAAAGACTGCGCTCAGACTCCTCCCCACCCCTCCTTACAGGCTGCCCCGTCTGCTCACAAAAAGGATTCCTCAAGCTGAAATGAAGCAGTGGGCCTAAACAACACTGCCCAACACCCTCTTCATCTCTACCTCATATCTGTGTTTTGATCAGACTTACATGGAAAAAAATAAACATTGTTTGAGCAGGATGTTGGCAGATCAGTTGGAAAACAAGAGGACATTCATCATTGGGAGATCTGACACCGTTTGGTGCATGAGAGTCTAAACTTGTGTATATGTTACATTTATGTTACATGCAATGAGAGAATGTTTGTATGTCAGTTTTTTTAAGCATATGTTTGCATATGAATTGGTCTCTTGCAACATTACTATCTGGCTGCCAGGTGAGGCAGTAAATCTATCATTCCTGCTTCGTTTACCTACCACTTCACAGAGCTGTATGTCCAATGTAAACAACGTTTATCACTGCATGCAAATGAGCTTCCATAGCTGCGGCCTCTACAAAGACTTCATTCATTCTCAGTGCTGGGTTTTACCAGGGAAAGTGAATCTTATATCCTGGATTACAGGCTTACCCCTGGTCTTTTTGCCCTCCTTTATTGTTCCTTTCTAAGATTCCTTACAAATGTTTATATTACAAATAGGATTGTGCTCCAAAGCCAACATTAAAGTTATGACCAATACCTTTCCACATACACGTCATGTTTCTACCTTGGCAGCTCTACAGTGAACACAGGAGAAAGGATTTATGTATTCTCCACCTTCTCTCCTCCTTATCTCTCCTTATTTCCTCTTCTTGTTACTCTTCACCTCCCCTTTTTTCTTTTATTCCTGCCTCCTGTCAAGGAGGAACCTGTATGCATAAACTACAAGGAACCCACTTAGTCACCATTAACTGCACAAGCTGTAGTCACAACTGGATTTGTGATGTTCCACGATGATTCCTTGTTGGCTGTAACCAACAGGCAGATATTCCCACTAAGCGAGGGCTGAGCTATTGCAGCGTGTGCAGTTGTAAATTGCAATGGTGGGGCCCTACTGAGAGTTAGAACAGATTTATAGGACACTAATAAGCACTATCTCTCAAGCAGATAACACTACAAGACACTTGTCTGTGCATGTGTGTGAGAGAGATAGTGAACAGGAAGGGAAGAAAGAAAATGAGAAACTTCTGTTTTGTCACACAACATGTGTAGGTAATATTAACAGAAAACTGCCTAGATTTACTTGGGTAAACTTGAATATGATTTCATAAAATCAGTTCACACAGGAAAAAGTAACAGAGAAAAACAGAATACATTTTTTAAAATGATCTGGAAAATCCCGATAAAACATACTACCATTTAACTACATTGCTGTGTAGTGAGAAGGTACTCAAAGTGAAACTATGATGTTGTAGCAGATGGCTCAGTGATGACAGGAGTATGTGGGAGTATTTATCTTGATTATTTTTTTGATACTTTGGTTCTTTATGCAAACAAACCAACAAAAAAAAACATGCTTTTACAGCAATGTAAGAATTTTCCCTTTTTATTTAACTATTGGCAATCTATAACCTACAACATGTCTGTAACTTATACTGCAGTAAGCCTAAATTCAACATTTACCCAGCCTGCCTGAAACTATTTGACTAATTGACAGTTTTTCGAGTTTAGAACAGCTCAGAAACTCCAGTAACAGTGTAAGGTTATCACTCTGCTCTGCACGTCCTCCAGAGCTGCTGACAGGAAGTCAGCTGAGGTAGTGTTGATATATCGTTTTTTAAATTTTGATTTTAGCAATCAATAATAAACATTATACCAGCCTTTTTTAGTAAGGATCAGTCAATAGAAATCAGTTTCCAAGTTGCTTCGTACAATCATGTGACAATACAACTTATAAAATTGAGTGATAAAGAAAACCCCCATAGACTAAAATGCAAGTCAAACTCACAACTGCTCTGCATGCTGTTAAAAAACAATAATAAGAATAAATATTAATAATAAAAAAAATGTTCACCTGTCGTTGTGCAGCAGGTGGCAACCCTCAAAACCAAGATCATTCTCAGAAGATCATTGTTTATGTGTACACACAATAATCTGTTCATTAGTTAGATGTAATTATGCAACCCAAACAAAACAAAGTTTTAACTGGAGAGTTGGTGTTGAAGTAGGAAGGGCAAGAGTCCAACCAGAGATGGGGTCTCAAGTTAGTAAAGTGACTTGTGAACATCTCTGCGCCCACCTATGTCGTTCACACTGACATTCATACTCAGAAACAGTTCTTTCCTTCCAAACGTATCTTTGACAAATCAGACCACTGTGTGACAGCAACTCATCTTTCTCAGAGAAGTAGCAATCAAAAAGAATCTGTTACTAAAATACTTTTATATTCAGCAAGGCTCTGTATGAAGTTAAGACATGTTTCCTGTCAGCATAGATGTTGGTTTAAAAACTTCTGCTTGCCTCTAAGAGCTGCTTTTGACGGAGCAACAATACCATGAGCTCTGGCTGAAGAAACTTGCATGCAGCAAAAAAGAGAGCTAATATGCTGATGTTTTGATTGTGTGGATGTTTCTCCATTTGTACCTTTTGCCCTTCATTGTTGTGCACGTCTCTGTCTCTGTGTGTGTTCACCTGTGACAGGGGCTATTCATTAGACAGGGATGAGCTCATGAGGGTGGGTCCCACAGAGAGATTGGTGAGTGTACCTCAAATCCAAGGTTAATCCTGGTCTTTCACTCTCGAGAGTCTAGTTAACAGAAAGCGTGGTGGGTGGGTTTGGAAGGAAAAGGCAGAAATGTGAAACATAATCGGACTGTGCTTTTGTAAAAACACAGGGGGAAAAGATTTGAAAAAACACAGAAATATGATCATTTTCTATTACAGTGTTAAGATTGAACAGAAAGGTTTCCAAAATTGCAACAAAAATTATTTTTGTAAAATAGTTTTACCTTCTTCACCGACGATGACACCCTAAATCCACGGGCTTACAAAAGTATTCACACCAAGCTTTTTCATATTTTTATAACAGGATTTACAGTATGTGATTGAACAGCACAATGTAGTTCATGATTTCGAAATTAAAGGTCAATCAAATTCTATTAATTGTGAAAAAAGCTGTGGGCTTCCCTAAGAGCTCTGAAGCTCCACACAGTGAGCCAAGCACACAGCCCCGCTCTATGCAGCTATGCAGGCTAAAGCTAACCAACCAATAGGCAGAAGTTGATGCCTGAAGACACAGCCCCTCATCATTTGCATAATGAGGCAGAAATGTAAAAAGCACAGGCATAAATAAATAGCATTGAACAAATAAATACAGTAAAAAAATACGAAGGAAAAAAAAAACAGACTGAAAATATTAAAACATACACATAAATAAATGCATTTAAAAATAGGTCATTATTAAATAAAATTGAAAATTGCAGTGGATAAAATAAAAAAGGAATTTAAAAGGTAATAAATATAAACTAAACAAATTAGATAGTACATTAATTTGTCTCTTAAAATCCTTTAATTCTGCCTACTTTTTATTTATTCACTGCTTTTTTTTGTGTTTTTAAAATCTTTTGGGCTTTTTTTAAAAATTTATTGGGCATTTATTTTTTCTGTATTATTCTTCAAAATGACAGGACTGGTCCTTCTATGTATCTTTTTTCCCTTTCCCCAAAATTTAAATTCAGTTTATTTATGGGCCACTTTAAAAAAATTTGTAGTCTCAAGGAAATTTACAAAAAAACTCCAATTTATACACTAGAAAAATGTCCCCGGCTGGTATGGCGGAACCCCCAGAAAAGCGACAAGCGGAAAACGGGCGTGGGAGTTAAAAAAAGATTTAATAACCAAAAAGAAAAATTGCAGGCCACGGTATTTTCAGATGCAGGGATGGGGCAAACTTAGGGAAAACAGGGTTTCAGGGAAAAGGCCCTTTGGGAAAAAACAATGAACTGGGGAAAGGTTTTTCCACGTGGAATGAACCCGAAAAGATTTGATTATTGGGCAAAATCAGGGGAAACGAGGAGACTGAAAACCCAGAGGGATGTGAACCCAAAGAAGATGGGTTGAAAACAGACAGGAAGAAAAAAACGTGGGGTGGAACAAACAGAGACTCTTGAATACAAACTAATAGAAACACAACTAGTAAACTATGAAATTAAAGCATAACCCAAACCCCAAAAAATTCACTTGAAAAAACATGAATAAAAGGGAAAAAAAACTAAACCCTGATCAGGAAAATAAAAAAAACAGAAGAGATTAAAAACCCCAATCAAGAATAATAAAAATAAATAAAAAAAATGATAATAATAATAAAAAGAAGAAGAAAAACCCCCAAAAACCCCAAAAATCCTTACAAAAAAGACAATTAACCCAAATAAAGACAGAAAAAGCCCTCAAATTTAACATTCCTTCCCCAAGTTGATCAATGTTAAAGGGTAAAGGGCCTAACATGTATGGGCCCCAAACCCCCCCAAAAAAAACAGAGGTGCTGGGGCTCCGTGGGAAAGAGAAAAAGCGTTTTGGGCAGTCAAAAGGGTTTGTGGGTTCGATTCCAGCTTCCCCCTGCCTTTAGGTCAGGGTCCCCTTTTGGGCAAGGCATTTAAACCTCAAGTTCCCCTACCAGTGTTGAATGTGTGTGAGCATTAGGATTGCAAAAGGGGTTTGAATGTGGCTCTATGTAAAGCGTTTTGGCCAGCCCTGCATGACGGGAAATATAATTTCCAGCCCCTTTTCCCCTTTTAAGGGGCGGGGTCTCGAACTGGCAACCTGCCATGGTCGCCCAAATCGTCCCAATCCAAGTTATCAAACAATGCAGTCGAATTCTGTTTATTATTCAAACTAAGAAAAACGTTTTCTATCTAAGGAAACCCAGCAGATTGCATCAAGACATTGACTGTGCTGCATTTATTCCTCCTGGGTGAGGCCCAATAGTAAAATTGGGAGCTTTATCGCTTTAGTCTTTAAATTTGCGCCCTTTCCCCATACCCAAAAAAACCCTATTGGGGCAATGGAGGAAACTCCTTTTAACAGGAAAAACCTCCAGCAAACCTGGTCGAAAATTAGAGCCATTCTGCGCTAATGGAGGTTTGAGAAGACAGAACATAAACACAAAAAAAGAAACACAAAAGCACTGATCCAGGAGTACTTTCTATGTTAAAGAAAACTTAAGGAGTTACTGGCAGCAGTAGCTTCTTCAGTGGCTTTATCTATGAGAGGAACACAGTTAAACACCTCCAAGCCAGTTGTAAAATCTTTAGTTAGTTGCAGAGATATCTCCTTCAATTGCTTTGTGTAGGAGTGTGTCGGGAATAAACAAAGAAAGACAAGCATGTGTATAATCTATAGGTAGAGCACATATTGGGAGCAGGAGATGTGATTAATCAATAAATCTGATTGAAACTTGCTATTCTTCGGTCAGTATTTTGAGGAATGCAGAAATGTAAATTATTAGAAGCAGCTGATTAATTTTTACTAACATGATTCTGGTGGAGCCAAGCTTCTGTGAGACAAAATACATCAATCTGATTGTCACAAATCAAGTCAATAACTAATATTTCTAAAATGAAAAGATAGCTAAATAAAGGTATTTGAAGATAGAGATCTTATGGTTGATTAACCACATTTAACTGTTTTTAATCTATTTATTTTGGGCTACAAGTAAGACACTGTCTCAATGGGGTAACAGCACAGAAGCTGCAGAAGGGTGTGATAATCAACAACCCTGCTTCCTAGTCTGGACCATGGGTTGTCACAGTTTTGGAGGACTGATGAATTAGGCCAGATTCCTTGAAAGACGAGCTGCTCAGTCCAACGTGGGATGGATGTAGTCTTTGCTGAACAGACCGGGTTGTCCCCACAAATGTTCGCCAATAATCAAAATACCCCACATTGGTCTTAGGACACCTCCTAGACAACCAGTGGCTGAATGATTGCATGCAGCTAAACATGTCATCACTGGTCAGATCAGGGAGGGGAATGGAGAAGATTATGGAGTCCGACATTGTTTTGGCAACTTACACACGCAATTTACTACTGGATACACGCTCATCCTTACACAGGAGTTTCAGGTAGGACTTAGTAGGCATCTGGAGAACTATGGTGGACCCAGTCCTCCAATTCTGAAAAGGCTCCAAAACTTTAAAAAGACTTTGTTTCTTTACATGTACCATTATTGCTAAATGAGGCAGAGTATATAAACATCTGACACACAGAGCAGGAGAGAGGAAGAGACTTAGACAGAGAACGAGAAACGGCCGGATGAAATGGCCAGTGCTAGTGACCCATAAGCATGCATGATGGAGAAAAAATTGTGTGAAACACATACAGTGTTCCCAAACTTGAAGCACACCAACAAAAAATAAGTAGGTGTATCATATTTAGGTGTTAGAATAACTAAGAAGGGTTACAGTAAAGATAAATTATGTCAAGTCGAGAGAATCAGAGAGAGCGAGCAATTCCATACAATAGCCAAACAGGAAGTGACACGACACGCTTTACCCACAGCTACCTTTTGTTGGTCTATATCAAAACAATTTGAGGCAAATACATTAAAGGGTTTGGTTGTAACATGACAAAAATTGCTAAAAACAATCAAAGGGTATGAATGCTTTTGCAAAGCACTTTAAACAACACGAGCAGGATATAGGCATGAGGTCTGTGTGGGTTTAAAATTTCGAATAAAACTTGAAAATGGGCAGAGAGGGTTTTGCTCCCACACACATTTGAGCGTTAACCCTTTCTATACATCTCTAAAGTGGTGCTCACACACTTTCACACTGAAAAAAGCGAGAATCCACTGCAAATGATGAAATTCATCCGTGGATGAATTTTCTTCCCTGCTTCCCAGAGTTTCTTTACTTCTGCTGCCTGCCTGACTGATTGTTTCACTGAGTTTTCGTCAACAGAGAATTACACAGGAAACAAAAGTAATTAAGAAATACTGATGCTGGATACATCTATTTTCTTTTCCAAAATGATCATTAGCAAAATGTGGCTGCAGCCATTCATCACTGTACAGAGGCACTTGGCATCAGATACACATACGCGCTGCGGGCCTATCCCAACATTTTTCTTGGTGATGACTTCATTAGAGCTCTTTGGTGTCCTGTAAACATGTGTCTCTCTGGGAGATATGATATAACCACTGGACTAACTGTTCATCTGTCTTCCATACATGTGTTAAAGCATAATGTCCCAAAGCAATTCAAGGAAGTGGCCAAAATGCTGGAATCACTGTGACAAGGGCTTTCATTTGGTTCAGTGATAAGTTTGTGTTAGCTGTGAAATAGGCCTGACGACATGTTCTCAGAGAAGTATGAGGCAATTAGTGATGTTCCTTAGAGGAACAACATTCAGCACAACATCAGTCAAATAAAATGAGAGAAGAAAATGTGGCATAATTAACATACACAGTTTCTGCAAAGACAAATAGTTGGTTTACATTTTAAGAAATGTAAAATTCTTCCAGCCCAATGTAACCCTTTCGGTAAAGAGGGCTACTGTAAATGTGTATACCTGTAAACACTGAACTTTACAGCAGTTCAGAGGAAATTTGTGTGTTTTTGTAGGGTTAGTATTTAAATGTCACACATGTCAAACTTTGTGTGCCAGATGGGATGTTTTGGCAGTCAGTCCCAGCAATTGAATATTACTTACTGCAACTGCAGAAGGAAAGATAGGCTGTATCTGAACATTAAGTAGTTGTGTATTGTTTTTCTGGCTGTGCTAAATGTATAAGCATAAGCATGCATATGGATAATTTCTTTCTCTTTTTCCACAGTAAAATTCAAACATTTTTCAAGCATTTTCAAGGTAAAATTTCAAACCTTTCCAGCACCACAAAATACATTTAAACTAATCAAGACAGTTTCAATTCACTATCATATAGAACTAATATGAAATGGACATGGAGGCAGAAGGAGCCCAAACTCCATGAGAGGCACAGCATGCATGACGAAACATTGCAGAGCCACAGCTACATTTTGCATAATCAAACCATTAGCTAACCACCTTTACTAGTGTTTTCAATAAAAATGTTTTGTTTTCTGCACATTTTAAAGTACAGTAGATGACATAAAACCTTTGATCGATCCATCCTGCACAGTTGTAACATAGCCGAAATCCCTCCCACTACTATGACTACCTTTTGCGAGAGCACGAACTCTGCCATCGTGAAAAGCTGCAGGTCCTTCTGTCATATGTTGCTGGAAGCTACTTTCAATTCAATTCAATTCAATTCAGTTTTATTTATATAGCTCCAATTCACAACACAACTTGTCTCAAGGCACTTCACAAAAGTCAGGTACATACCTTCCAATTAGTCCTAACCATTGAACAGTGCAGTCAGAGTTAGTTATTTATTCAAATTGGATAAAAAGTTTTTCTGTCTAAGGAAAAACCCAGCAGATTGCATCAGTCCGTGAATTGCAGCATTCTCTCCTCCCGATGAGCATGTAGAGACAGTGGGACAGTCACTGGCGTTGACTTTGCAGCAATCCCTCATACTGCAGCATGCATGTAGCGACAGTGGAGAGGAAAAAACTCCCTTTTTAACAGGAAGAAACCTCCAGCGAACCAGGCTCAGTGTGAGCGGCATCTGCCAACGACGACTGGGGGTTAGAGAGAAACAGAGCAGAGACACAAAGAGAACAAAGCAAGCACTGATCCAGAGTACTTCTATGGAGAAGGAAAAAGTAAATGTTAAATGGATCTAGCTCCTTTAGTCGTTTCACCCAGAAAGAAAAAACATATAAACTCTGAGCCCAGTTTTCAAGGTAGACTCTGAAACGAGAGCACATAGGGTTAGTCACAGGAAAAGCTCAGTCAATTGCCATGGCTAGGAGAGAGAAAGGGTTAAACACGAAAGATGCCATGTGGCTCATCGGTAAAGGTGAGCATTAAGTGTTGCCAGCAGAAGCTTGGGACGATGCCCTCCCAGACAGGGTGTCATAGGTAGACACACGAGTCAGGCCAGGTGTAGCTTCTAGGAAGAGAAAGAGAGAGACCAAAGTTAAAAGCTGAAATAACAGCAAATAATGCAAAAATGCGAGTAGGGTGAGAATGTAGCGAGAGGGTGACAAGTGTCATATTGTCTCAGCAGCTAAGCCTATAGGCAGCACAAACTACACAGAAAGTTTCAGTTAGATTATTAGTTAAACGGCGTTATTTTACAACAGGTCGTTTCAAGGCACCCACAAAGGGTCCACTGATGTACATTGTATACTTAAAACCACAAGGATTGGGAACCTTCTCGCAGTCAGGACTGATTAACCATTTCCCCTGAGACCAAGGGGTCCTAAGGTAGCAGAAGTGGAGGGTGTGTTGGCACCTCAACCATAACCTGAGCCGGTTTAGGCTAAAACCTGACTCCCCCTTACTCCATACCAACACGGAGCGAGGAAGGACTACCTCCATGATAAACAAGCACTCTAACTATAAGCTTTATCAAAAAGGAAAGTTTTAAGCCTAGCCTTAAAAGGTAGACAGGGTGTCCGCCGTCACGGACCAAAAACTGGGAGCGTGGTCCACAGGAGAGGAGCCTGATGAACTAAAGGATCTGCTCCCAATTCACTTCTAGAGACTATAGGAACCACAGTAAACTGCAGTCGAGAACGAAGTGCTCGTAGGAAACATATGTGAACAATCAGATCTCTGATGATGATGGAGCTAGATCATTGGGGATTTATATGTGAGGAGGTAATTTAACTTCTACTGATTTAACAGGGAGCCAAATGAAGGAACGCACTAAAAATAGGAGATATCTCTCTTTAAATTCATCAGAACTCTTGATGCAAGCATTTTGAATCAGTGAAAGGCTTTTATACTGCATTTCGTGGTACATCCTGATTAATAAAGAATTACAATAGTCCAGCCTTGAAGTAACAAGTGCATGGAGTAGTTTCAGCGTACACTAATGGATAGGATATTTCTAATTTTCCGCGCAATGTTTCCGGAGGTGAAAGAGGAAACCCTAGAAACCTGTTTAATTTGGCCCCGGTGTGACTTTTTGGATTTTTTTTTGTGGTTTTGGTTGTGTCTTTTTTTTATTTGTTAATTAATTCCCTTTCCCCCATGTTTTTATTTTTATGCATTATTTTTACCTGTCCCTTCTGCCTCCCTGTCCCCTTGCCACACCTGTTCTTAGTTTCCTGTGATTCCTCCCTTTTGTTTTCCCCCGTTATTATTTGGTCTGTGTTCTTTTTTCCCGCGGGTTCCTTTCATGTCTCATCCCTTTTATTATTTTACTTTTTGGAAACCTCTGAATAAAACTAAAAGATACTAAAACATGGGGCTCCCCATCTTCCCTCACTTTGGCCCACAACAAACACTACTTTGACAATAGGGTTTAAATGCATGCCCGATAAAAAATAACACAAGTTTTTTTACTTTATTACCGGAGGTCATTTAAATGCCATCCATTTTAAGTGTTTGACTAAGCAGTTTCTTTTTAAAAAACCCCGGGTCCAAAGACAAAAACTTTGTCTTGTCTGTTTTTAAACAAAAAATTTTAAAGTCTCCAAGTTTTTATATCTTCAAGACACTTGTAGTCATCTAACGGGTTGGTTCATCGGGATTTATGGTAAAAAGCTAGATCATCATTGAACCCCCGGGAAAATTATTATGCTGCTTAAAAATTTGACCTTTTGGGAACCCTATATATAGTAAAGAGAATTTGGGCCCCCAAGTACTGAACCTGTGGTACCCCCAAAATTTAACCCTGGAGTTTAAAGATGATTTTATATTTTCTTAACAAACTGGAATCTGCGACAGATAAGATTTAAACCAGCCTAGCACTGTTCCCCTGATCCCTACAGCAAATTTCCCGCCTTTTAAGAGAAATTTTGGCAACTTTTTCAAATGCAGTACTGAATCTAACAGAACCCCCCAACAACCCCAAGTCCATTATCTGGGCCCTAAAATATCTTAGTGACTTTCAGCAGAGCTGTTTCAGTGCTATGATGGGCTGACTTGAGGATTCAGTCCTTGTTTCAACCATGTTTTGTATCTGTTTTCAAGCCTGTGGTTATTAAAATAGCAATCGCCTGGCATGTCATTTACTCCTACTCACCAGAGATGTGCTCAATGTAGATTTACCTCATAGCTATAGCGGCTGGTCTTTTCATCAGGTGATGTCCGCTGCTCACACGCAGGCTTTACGAAAAGGAGCAAACCCACTCTGAGCGGCAGCGCAGCTTTGTGAGACTTCATTAAAGACAAAATGATCACTCCATTTTGTGCCTTTAACATAAAAATATCAAATTGTGGTTTTTAATAAACCTGTGAGTGCTCTTTATTACAAAACTGTGAAGTTAGGATATCAAGCACTTCTGATGACTTTATACAGTAATCAAGCACTTTCCAAAACCTTGAAAACATCTTGTTAAAATTTAAGCATTTTCAAGGATTTCAAGCACATGTGCAACCCTGTTCTTTAGTCTACTAGTCTTGTTTTCAAATTGTAGGGGTTCCAAAGTAGTCCTGCATTCATATCTTTAATAGCCACTAATCAAGAGCTGTTGCTAGTTTCACCAAAATAAAATGTCGGTAAAATGCTTTTAGCTGATAATACTTTACCCTACGTATTTTAAGCAAATATTGTTTATTTAGAAAGAACAAGGTAAAACAAAAAACTAATGCACCCTATGATTCAGAGGGCTTAGAGGGAAGTTCAGTGTGATTGTAATGTATTTCTTTAGGATTATGTATTGGGATTAATTTAGTAATAGTTTTTTTGGTTAGTGTGTAGAAAATGTGAACAGTTTTG
The DNA here is from genome assembly GCA_036173005.1 of Crenichthys baileyi. NCBI lineage: Eukaryota > Metazoa > Chordata > Actinopteri > Cyprinodontiformes > Goodeidae > Crenichthys > Crenichthys baileyi. Next base: position 79,838 of record JAHHUM010002483.1, read on the forward strand.
ATTATAATTTCATGTAAATATGTGTGTTGCAGTAATTTTTATTATCTTTTCCAATGAAAATGGTTACCTTGTTGGGCTAACAGTTTTAAACATGATATAGTTTTGAAGTGGGCTGTTTTCGTCACTTTTTAATTTTGAAAATAAAAGAACGAAAAACATACTGTGGTCACTTTCAGCTTCTTCGATCCATTGCTACCTTTTTGGTTCCTCATTCCATGACCGCTCGACCTGCATAAGATTGTGGCCAGATATCTGTACTTGGGTCACATCTGTCCAAAGAACATTTTTCTAGAAGTCTTGTGGTTCATTCAGGTGCAACTGTCCAAACTTATGTCATGCTGTCGTATTGTTTTTAGAGAGAAGATGTGTTCTCCAGGCAACCTTTCAAAACAAGCCATATTATACCGTCTTCTACCTGTTGAAAAACAACAAGCGTACATCTACTGGTTTACATTAAGAATATGCCACAGACCTGAAAGCCTGCTGGACTGCTGCAGCTTGTAAATACATTTTATCTACCTTATCGATTTATCTAGTTCAAGCGTGAAAGTTATTGAGTTATCCCTGATTTTTACTGATTAAACTCCAGAAACATTGCATGTCAACTAGTTAAAAGAATCACTTACAGCCTCCACATTATGCTAGTTTTTTCATTTTCAAAATCCCATCTTAACACCTGAAACAATGATGTTAAAAATGCTGTTTGCAGTCAATTTTGAATTTAATTTAGTTCTTGAGAACACCTCAAGATCCCTTATTGGTGTTTTCTCACCATCGGAAGGGTGGGACCCTGACCCCAGTTTTGGGATCCACAGATTAGAAAAATTTTAATGAAACTTGACATTGGGGAGAAACTATAAAATAGTCAAAACAAAACATAAAATTTGTGATTGCATGAATGTGATTGATTTACAACATGCATAAACAAAGAGAATCTGCACCAAAAATGATTTTTGAACCTGGCTTTTGTGAAGTGCCTTGAGAAAACATGTGTTGTGAATTGGCGCTATATAAATAAAATTGAACTGAACTTTTCCTTAGCACATTTTATAAAAATAAAAAATAAAAAAATCAGGATAGACTTTTACCAGATTCAAAGAAAGAGAAAAACAAAGTGCACTTGTTTCAGCTCATATAATGAGAAGAAGAAATAAACCATAAAAACTATTTGACAAACCCATTAATCAGGACAAGGAACTAATGTTGCATGTTAGTTAACTAAAAGTCTTCATCTATTTGCACAATATGTCTGTGGTGGTTCATTTACACCATTACTTCCTATGTTGAGTGTTTCTGTTTTCATTGAGAGTAACATACGAAAGGAAGAAGATCACGATCAATGAGAATCAAACATGATCCTCTGCATTCTCCTGGTCTTTCATTTAGTACACTGCTGCTACTGCTTAGCACCGCTAAATCTAAAGAACTAAACATGTAAAGTGGAGTCAGCTTGTCTTCTTACTGTTTGTGTGTGTCTTCTTAGTTTTGTCAGCGTTGTGGGTTTGGTGGCAGGACCAAAATGCAGATCATGGCGAGGAGGCTGCATGGTGAGTAGAAGACGTTTTTAATTTTAAAGCAACGACTTACAGGCAAGTAGTCCAGGCTTATAGTCATGAGATAAACAAACCATAAGGAGAAATTCAGGAATACAACAAGGGTTGTCAACGTAAGGAACCAGCGGGGAACAATGAAAACTAGAGAGCTTATAAGCTGAGGGAAGTGGAGTATGGACCAATGAGACAGGGAGGCAGGTAATCAGAGGAAACATGAAACAGGTGTAGACCAGGCTGCAGGGAACTGAGGAAATATGTTACTATGGAAACAGGAACTAGACAACAGAGAGACAGTAGGGGAAAACTAAACTAAACTAAAGACAACTCTAGGGAACATAAATAGTAATTCTAAGGACTAAACAGGGGCATGGGGAAAACCTAAACTAATGGAAAACAGACCTAAGGAACCCTATATAATATAAACCTTAACATAAAACACAAAGCTAAATCTGGAAGGAACACTAACTAGACAAAGCAGGGACATGAAGAACTATACTAAAGAGCTAGGCTGGGAAAGAACAACTAATCTTAAGGGGAACAAACAACTGGGTAAATAACAACAAAAAGGGGTCTTAGGCCAAAGGGGAAAGGGGAACTAATAAACTAGAAGAATGCAGCACAAACAAATAACCTAACAGTAAACAAGCAGAGAAACACTAAGCGAGAAAGTAAACTAGAAAACCCAAAGAAGCAAAGAGAACTGTTCTAATAATAATAATAATAATAATAATAATAAATAATAATAATAATAATAATAATAATAATAATAATAATAACCAGAGGAGAAAACCATTCTAAGTAATAAATAAATGAGAAAGCAACCACCAAGGGAACCATGGGCGAGGGGAGAAAGAACTACTAAAACTAGGGGGCAGGAGAGAGAACAAAACTAACATCAGGGTAACAGAAGGAGTAAACAAACATAACTATTAAACCCAAAGGAACAGAAACACCTAACTGAAAAGTAACCAAAACAAAGTCCAAAATGGCAGATCCTGACAAGTTTAGGCCTGCCGCTGTGCACACAACAAGAGGAAAGAGTGATTTATGACGGCCTGGAGAACAATTTAATTGTTTAAAGACACAGTTTTGCAATACTCAGCAATCCTTAAGATGCGTTTACAGCCAAAACCAAGCTCATAAATCACTCGCAACAACAACTAGTATCAGAGAGAGGTGTTTAAGATGGAATCAAGAGTGAATCATTGCTGTTAACAGAGTTAACGCCTGATGAGTCTTTTAAGAACAAATGAATGATATCCATATAAAAAACAGGATCCGTTTGGCCCAAAACTATCAGCTTCCAAAGAACTCAATTCTACACATTTGTGTTCACATTTTTTTTCAGATGTCTAAATGAAATTGTAAAAGCTTTTACAGAATCAATTATATCTGAAAACAAATAACCGTAAATGCAATTAAAATTAGTAATTTAACATAACACTGTAAAATGTATAAAATTTTGATAAATTCTAATAGTTTTCCTGGTCTGATATAACTTTAGCCAATTGTAACAACAAACCTAAATCAAAAATACAGTCTGTGTCATCAATTTTCTGCGTTTGTCTGATGCTCACTGCTACATTCATGAGCAAAATAATGCATTTGCTGACGCTGAATCAGCCAAAGCATGTGTGCTTCGACCATCACTGCTAATATGCAAATTTAATCTTTGTCACTGTAGTGTTAATGTTTCATGTTTCAAAATCATACAACCACACTGAATCGACATTGGCATACGTAAAAAAAGAAGCCACATAGCAAGGCTGCACAGCTTGGTGACTCACCTAAAAGGAAGCAACAGGAAGAACAGGAAAACATTTAGTCACTTGTAACTTGTTGCATACCATAGAAAGAAAAAGGAAATTACAGAGCTTGTTTTTTATAGAAAGGTGTTGTGCAATCAGGATGCTTATATTATTTAATATTTAATTATTATCATTATTGAACAGCAAATTCTGCACGCGTATGGAACAAATTCACAACAACTTCTTTCAAAATATAAGAATTTATTAACAAAAACCATTCAACTCAAACTTAAATATATTTCAGTTAACAAATTCTTTACTAGGCTAGAACAGTTCAACCAAAGCTATCAAGCAAAATGAAGGAATAAAAAAAAACAAATGAACTAATGAACAAAGGAACCAATAAAAATGGTGTAATGATATCACAGTTCAATTATGTTTAAGAACCAATGTTTATTTTGAGGAATTTGGAAATTAGGTTAAATTAATTTTACAACTAATTCAGGAAAATAATTGGTATGTCCTCAAACAACCATTATTTTCATAAAATATTTTAAAGAATGATTTGCTGAATTAGAAATCCACCCATTTTGATCGCTGATTCTTAATGTTTTAATTTTCCATCCCTATTTAAATAAAGTAATATTTGAGTAAATATTATTTGTTGGATTAGAAATCAATAATCTTTTGGACAGTTGATTTTTTACGTTTTAACTTGCCATCACATGGAGTAATGGACTACTAAAACGGCTGAAAGGAACATCTATGGACTCTTATAAGATGACGATGAGTGAGATGGAAACATTTGACCCCAGCTTATTGCTTGTTTACCTCTTCTTTAATGTAATACATGTAAATTTAATTGCCATTAATTTACATATTAATGTGTGTCTCAACGCTGGCAGTGCTTTATGGCCGATCTGGCTTTAAATGTTTCATTAAAATAAAGTTTGTTGCGTAATGGATAACCAGGTGAGTCTAGTGCAGGCAACAATTACGGAGGCAGAATTCAGGTTTATTGATAAACAGGAATTAACAGCAGGGTCATTGAGGGTTCCGGTTTCTGGTGGTCGGTTAAATGATGGACAGAAAGGGCTGTGCAAGCTTGAATTGAAAGAGGGTTGTTAGGTGGAGATAACGTTTCCAGGAAGGGAGGTGAGTCATGCCACGGAGACTGAGATTGACAGAGGAGGTTGTAGTGCAATGATTGAGGTTCTCTCTGTTCTTTGTCTAGGTAGCGGTGTGTGAAGTTAAAATAACTGAATCTGACTGCACTGTTCAATGGTTAGGATTAACTGGAATGTGCCTGACTTGAAATCTATATGATTCGATTAAATTGACTTAGCCCATTTTAAAGTTACCCACCTTTCACACAATGTGACAGGAAACAACACTCTCCAATTATTTTTACCTCTGCCTTCCTCCCTCCCCGTTGGATGGAGTAAGGGGGAGTCAGGTTTAGCCTAAACCGGCTCAGTTATGGCTGAGGTGCAAACACACCCTCCATTTCTGCTACCTGTGCGACCCCTTCTCTTTTCCAATGGTTATAATCAGTCTGACAGAGACGGGTACCCTCAATCCTTATGGTTTTTTTGTATAACAATGGCCACCAGTGGGCTCTAGATGGACAAACTTTATCATTTTATTATTTTACTTAGTACCCTTACACATAGCCCATTCTAAAATGGCCAAACTCCAACACTCAGTAGTTTATTTTAACCTCCCCAACAACCTCACACTATTCCAAACCCTTTGTGAAGTGCCTTGAGACGACGTGTTGTGAATTGGCGCTATATAAATAAAGCTGAATTGAACTGAATTGAATATTGGGCTGGTATTCACAGGACATCACTTTTCAGACCAAATTATTATTTAATTAAATATTAAATAATGTAATAATAATAATAATCACAACATCAGTCGGATTTGCCCATTAGTCTTTGAATTATGTGCTCATATTTCTGGTTGAAAGTAAGCAAATGTGCTTAGAAATGAATTAATCTCCTGGGGTTTTTGAGAGTATGATGACTGATAATCATTTAAGGAAAAAAGGAAAACAGCTGTCACATCACAGTAATCTGCATTAACGATAATAAATAAATGAATGAATAGAAGATAAAAACAGGCTGCACGGTGGCACAGTTGATAGCACTGTTGCATTGCAGCAAGAAGGTCCTCAGATAAACTCCCAGCCGGGAATCTTTCTGCATGGAGTTTGCTTGTTCTCCCTGTACATGTGTAGGTTCTCTCTGGGTACTCTGGCTTCCTCCCGCAGTCCTAAAACATGACCGTTAGGTTAATTGGTCTCTTTAAATTGACCTTAGGTATGAATGGATGTGTGCATGGTTGTTTGTCCTGTGTGTCTCTGTGTTGTTAAAGCGCAAAACTGCAAACTTCTGACCGCGGTGAAGTTAGTCTTAGGTTGGGTGTTGGACATTCATGCTCTATGGATTCAGTGGGGTCTTCCTCTCATTTGATCTGATGAAGGTAGTCTGATTACGGGCAGCTGCTCTCTGCCTGCTTCCTCCTCCTGCATACGCTGGTTCTCTTATGGGCAGCAGTACCATTAGTACATTTCTGAACCAAACACGCGGTTTCATGGTGGTATTGTTTGGTGTGTTTTGGGCAAAATGTGTGTGCATCTAAACAGCTGATTTTATGTGTAATCAGCTGACTTAGGATGTTATTAAATGCAGCACCCAGTCTGAGTGTAATTCAGAAAGCTGATATGTCCTTTTTCTTTCTTTCAGCCGAAATTATATTACGGTATGACTTGCTCCGGCCATTGTGGTCCCTCCCGCAGTCCTAGCTAAGCGCTAGTACAGAGTGAGGCAGATGTCATGGGAGGTGCCAGAAATAATTACACGTGGGGTCGCCCTGACCCCCGCAGGATCAAAAATCTAGGGCAATGTTCGGAAACATGATGCGAAGGGCTCCCTGCAGCCCGGGGTGTGGGAAAACCATGAAAGAGAAAGAGAAAGCGACCCCTCTAGGACTGCGGGAGGGTTAGTATTGTTGTAGTCACTCTTTGTCAGTTTTATTATCTTTTCCCTGCACTATCAGCAAAAACTTTCTCATTTCTCCTGGTCCCGTGGCGAGTCAGTGAACAGCAGTCTGTTCACTTTACTTGTAGTCCAACTCAGCTCCGAACGTACCTCCTCATGAGCAGGGACCAAAAAACTAGGTACCGGTACAGAAAAACAGTAATGGAAACGCTCGCAAAGCGAGCCGAGTGGAGACAAGTAAGGCCAAATCGAGCCAGTGGAAAAGGGGCATTCATGCTGTAAAATGTTTCAGCTATGCTCTACACAGCTCTCGTGGGATGCTGAGAATATCTGATCCATATAAATTAAGCAAAGCATGCATGAGGACAGGATGCTGGGGCAGTTTCCCTTTCATCTTCAATGACATTGCAAAAAATTGATTATTACTGAAAACCCAGATATGTTAGACTAAACTAAATAATGTGCACAGTATATTTTAAAGTTATGCAAGCCATGTACTCAAAAAGGCTGTGGTTACTAAACATTGGCCACAAACAAATCATAGGCAGTATGATGTGATTTCATTCTAAAAATGAGCATTTGAAAAAAATCCTTGATTGGTACCGCCAATCCAATGCCTGGGATCGGATAGGAGTGGGACACTCCTATTTTTTTTTAAATTTATGCATTGCTTTTGTAAACTTTGTCAGAGTTCTAACAACTTCTAATAATTAATCACGACTTTCTCTGAGCCCCGTTCTCTTAATCCTAGGTCATACTGTGATCCTCTGCCTTCGTAGCCAAAATCATTTCATGTGAAAATCTCTGGTCATAACTAAAGTTCAATTCAATTTACACACATGTTGTCTCAAAGCACTTTATAAAGTCAATTTAATCGAATCATACAGATTTCAAGTCGGGTATATGCATTCCAATTAATCCTAACTATGAAACAGTGCAGTCGGATTCAGTTTATTTTTCAAATTGGTTTAAATAAATAAAAAAAAAATCTAAGGATACCCAGCAGATTGCTTTGAGTCAGTGACTTGCAGCATTCAGTCCTCCTAGATGAGCATCTAGTGACAGTGGACAGTCGCTTGCATTCACTTTGCAGCAATCCCTCACACTGAGCATGCATGTAGCGACAGTGGAGAGGAAAAACTCCCTTTTAACAGGAAGAAACCTCCAGCAGAATCAGGCTCAGTGTGAGCAGCTAAGAGACACAATAAGAACACAGAAGCACTGATCCAGTCATACTTTCTATAGGAAAGAAAAGTGAAACCTTAATGGTCCTTTAGTGGCTTCATCTAGGAGAGAAAGACAGCTAAGCAAATGAACTCTAAGCCAGTTTTCAAGTCTAGGGTATGAAAGAGAGGACATACAGTTAGTCACAGCTCAGCCAGTAGCTATGTCTAGGAGAGACAGGGTTAAACACTGAAAGACAGAGCAAAGTATATCATCTGTATGAGGTGAGCATTGAGTTGTTGGCATCAGCAGCTTGGTCGATGTCCCCCTCCAGGAAGGTGTCACAGCTAAACACAGAGCCAGGCCAGATGTCGCTTCTAGGAAGAGAAAAAACAAAGAGATAATGTAGAGTTAAAAGCTGAAATAACACCAAATAATGCAAAATTGGAGAGGAGTATGAGAATGTAGCAGAGGGAGTGAAAGTGGTCATTTTGTCCTCCAGCAGTCTAAGCCTATAGCAGCATAACTACAGAGACAGCTCAGGATAACCTAAGTCACACTAACTATAAACTTTATCAAAAAGGAAAGTTTTAAGCCTAGCCTTAAAAGTAGACAGGGTGTCTGCCTCACGGACTAAAACTGGCAGCTGGTCCCCCAGGAGAGGAGCCTGATAACTAAAGGATCTGCCTCCCACTCTACTTCTAGAGACTATAGGAACCACCAAAAAAGGTGACCTATGATATATCAATTAGAATTAGAAATGTTTAGGGGAAATTATGCAGTGTGAGTTCTGCTGTGAACGACGTCTGACATTTTGCTCAGTCAGAATTGCTTCTGTCACCGTCTCCTTTCCCTCCTATCATTCTTTTCAGCATCCAGTAAGCGCACTACCAATTTTTTTTTTAATCGCAGAAGGGCTTTAGACATTCATCAAAAGTGGAAAAACAAGAGAGCATGTCATTCAGCTAAGACAGATGTGTATTGCTATAGTAGGATAACTCATTTCTGTTCAAACTTCATTCAATCAATCGTTTATTTATAAACCCCTTTACATGGCCAGTTAAGGTGACCAAAGTGTCTTACAATTAAACTTGTCCATATGCACTGTCAGAACAATATGATCAAAGGTAAACTGTGATAAACACGACTGGACAAGAGCTCAAGTTTATCTTACCAGGGAGAACGGCAAGGCAAAAAGATAAGAAAGATAACAAAGATAACTTTTACAGGGCTGCAGCAAAATTGTTTGAATATACTGCAACAAAACCAGATTGTTTTATGAATTTCTGCAAAGCCGTTTACACATTCTCACCAGGTGTAGCAGTTATTTTGGAGGGGGCTGTAACTCCCTACTTTTGCTGCATTTTATCTCTAGGGTAAAATGTAAAGCAAAAATTAACACAAGTTTGGACATAATTTAATTTGAAGGTAACAGGGAAACTGAAGATATACTATAGATGTGTTATGTGTAAGCAAGCTCTTCCTGGAAGGTTTAAATAACTTTAAAGGTTACACTCTGGAGGATCACTGGTCAGTGAGGCTTTATCTACCTTTCCTGAGGTTGACCTGATGTCCCGAGAGACCTGAAGGGTTCAGGAGGAAGTAGATCATCTGTGTGTGCTTTAGACCCCACTTCCTCCTCTAACTTCTCAGGAGGTCCGGTCAAGGCTGGCAGCCCCTCAAAGACGCCCTTCTTTTGCCCCTTACCCTCAGGGAGAGCAGCCTCCAACATTTATGAAAAGTCAGCAAGCCCTAATTGTAGGATCAGCTTACAAACTAAATTCTTCTTGAGCCTATTAACAACTGCAGTTAATTATAAGGCAGGCGAAGGGGTGTTTGAATGAGACCGACAGCAAGAGGAGGTGCTGCAGGTACTTGATGGAAGAGAAGCTCTGTCACTGTCAGGATACACCAGCTTGCAGCCATGTTAGCTTTTTTCTGGGAAGACCTCCCAGACTTAAGTAAATCTCATCTTCATTGGGCTTTGTGCCAGGGATTTGCTCTAATGAAGAGGAGGATCACAGTGGTAAATCTCACATTGTCAAAGTCACATTTAGACAGTTTTCCTTCAGCTTCAGTGTGGCAGGTTTCACAGTGGGGTCCACCTCCCCTCTAATTACACCCATGGACAGCTGAGGGCTCATGCAAAAACTACCTCAGCAAATTGTCGGGTCAAAGCTGGCTAGAACACTACCTGCTACTGTCAAACACAGACAGTAATAACTGTTATGCACATATTGTGCATAAACCTCCTCATTTACATTACTTTTATTAGTCTACTTTTTAAATGTGTAAAACAAGTGTCTAATTTGATCTGCAGTTTGTATTTTAGTTCACAAATATTTTGTGTAATTGCAACTTTGAATCACACCCTAAGGACCAAATCTGAAGAAGATGAGATGTTTTCCAAACTCTCTGCTACATTTTCCACTCTGCAGCATGTCATAGCAGCAGCTCTCAGCCTCACAAAATCTTATGAACCCACTGTGGTTTGATCTGTGTTTCTGCCACTACGTTTGCTGTCGTTAGGAGTTCAGATGAAGCCTCGTGGCTCTAAGCCTCACTTATTGAATTCTGTGTTGACTTTAGGAAGGCCAGACTAAAACACGACCAACAGGTGCTAGTCTGAAGGGGGACTGAACAGCGGGATGTTCCCTTTGACCCCAGAGGAGGAGTGGACAGCTGCAGTGTTTGGGTGTGGGACACATGTTGTTCACAAGATAACAGTGCCTTCTAAATGTTTTCACACCTCTTTAACTTTTTGGGATTTTGTTATGTTACAACCACACATTTCAGTGTATTTTATTGGGAATGTAATAAAATTCAAAGTAGTGTGTAATTATATAGGGAAGGAAAATGTGTGGCATACATTTGTATTCAGCCCCCTGATACCCTACATGAAATCCAGTCGATCTGTATGTTATTTAGTTTCAGTACAAATACAGCTTATTTGTGAAGGCATCAGAGGTTTGTTAGAGAACATTGGCAAACAAATCACATGTTTTCATCATGTAGACCAACAGGCTGGGTAAGGAGAACATTAATCAGAGAAGAACCCAAAAGGGTCATGGTAACTCTGGAGAAGCTGCAGAGTTCCACAACTCAGGTGGGAGAAAGCTATAAGCCACACACTCCACAAACATGGCCTTTATAAAAGAAGAAAGCCAATGTTAAAGGATTCATAAAAAAGGCCCAGATAGTTCACACAGCAAATGTGGAAGAATATGCTCTGGAAATGAGACCAGATTAAACTTTTTGTGTTTAGGACCACTAACACTGCACATAATACCAGACCCACCAACCCCACCATGAAACATGGTGATGGTGGCATCATGGGGTGGGGATGTTTTTCTTCAGCAGGAAAAGGGAAGTGAATCAGAGCTGATGGGAAGATACAGCAATACAGGTGAAAACAGAGCAATCCTGGAAGAAAAAATGTTAGAGGCTGCAAAAGACTTTCTGAAACTATTCCGACTGAGCTTGAGCTATCTTGCAAAGAAAAACAGGAAAAAAGTCTAGCTCTACATTCTCAACGCTGGTTGCGACATATCTTAAAAAACTTGCTGTGATAATTGCAAAAAAAGATGGTTCTACGAGGAACGGATATATAATGGGCTGAACACAAATGTACAGCACATTTTTCAGAAAAAAATCCACTTACCATTTTCCTTTTACTGAAGACTTATACACTATATATTATGTTGGTCTATCAGATTAAATCCTAATAAAATACAACAACACAAGTTTTGTGGCTGTTATGTGACAAACTAGGAAATGTTCAAGCGGTTTTATTACTTTTGCAAGGCAATATACACAGGATGTTTTTTAAGTCATGGCCAACAACACGTCCATCGCAGATAAATGCATATAGTAGTTGGATACAATTAAAGACATAGGCCAAAGTGAAAGCTATAGGCCAACTACAGGGGTTGGACAATGAAACTGAAACACCTGTCAATTTAATGTGGGAGGTTTCATGGCTAAATTGGACCAGCCTGGTAACCAGTCTTCATCGATTGCACATTGCACCAGTAAGAGCAGAGTGTGAAGGTTCAATTAGCAGGGTAAGAGCACAGTTTTGCTCAAAATATTGAAATGCACACAACATTATGGGTGATATACCAGAGTTCAAAAGAGGACAAATTGTTGGTGCACGTCTTGCTGATGCATCTGTGACCAAGACAGCAAGTCTTTGTGATGTATCCACGGTATCCAGGGTAATGTCAGCATACCACCAAGAAGGACGAACCACATCCAACAGGATTAACTGTGGACGCAAGAGGAAGCTGTCTGAAAGGGATGTTCGGGTGCTAACCCAGATTGTATCCAAAAAACATAAAACCACGGCTGCCTAAATCACGGCAGAATTAAATGTGCACCTCAACTCTCCTGTTTCCACCAGAACTGCCCTTCGGGAGCTCCACAGGGTCAATATACACGGCCGGGCTGCTATAGCCAAACCTTTGGTCACTCATGCCAATGCCAAACGTCGGTTTCAATAGTGCAAGGAGCGCAAATCTTGGGCCGTGGACAATGTGAAACATGTATTGTTCTCTGATGAGTCCACCTTTACTGTTTTCCCCACATCCGGGAGAGTTACGGTGTGGAGAAGCCCCAAAGAAGCGTACCACCCAGACTGTTGCATGCCCAGAGTGAAGCATGGGGGTGGATCAGTGATGGTTTGGGCTGCCATATCATGGCATTCCCTTGGCCCAATACTTGTGCTAGATGGGCGCGTCACTGCCAAGGACTACTGAACCATTCTTGAGGACCATGTGCATCCAATGGTTCAAACATTGTATCCTGTAGGCGGTGCCGTGTATCAGGATGACAGTGCACCAATACACACAGCAAGACTGGTGATAGATTGGTTTGATGAACATGAAAGTGAAGTTGAACATCTCCCATGGCCTGCACAGTCACCAGATCTGAATATTATTGAGCCACTTTGGGGTGTTTTGGAGGAGCGAGTCAGCAAACGTTTTCCTCCACCAGGATCACGTAGTGACCTGGCCACTATCCTGCAAAAAGAATGGCTTAAAATCCCTCTGACCACTGTGCAGGACTTGTATATGTCATTCCCAAGGCGAATTGACGCTATATTGGCCGCAAAAGGAGGCCCTCCACCAAACTAAGAAATTATTGTGGTCTAAAACCAGGTGTTTCAGTTTCATTGTCCAACCCCCGTAAGTCTTTAGGCATGCTCACTTTCAACTTAACATCAACATAAAATGCTTTGGTTAAAACGAGAATAACATTCATGGTGTTCAGAAAAATGATGAGAGGGATAAATGATGAGAGGGACTGCTTTAAAAAGCAATAAATGTGGGGCTTATAAAAGAAGTTTGAATCACTGTTCTTGTGTAAAGGGCTTGTGACTCCTGATTTTTTTTTCAAACTTTCACTCGTCTTACTGACACCCAATCTGGACTTACTCCATATTAGCTCCAAGGACGGAGCAGCAATGTGTTTACTGCTTTACAACGCCGCTGTGATATCAACTTTAGCAGAACCTTTCCCAGGAAAAGGTCAGATATTAAAGGGAGAATACACAAAATATTGGCAACTATTGTTCAAATGAATTTGAACTGTTTCTCTATTGACTCTGGTTTTCTTAGAAATCAGAGTAAGCTGTGTTGTACAAACAAAAGTGGTGCAGTAACAGAGCTGGGTTGTTTTAACCCTCCACTGTGAGGCTGGCCAGTCTGACAAGAACTGGGAAGTTTGTGAGGGACACAGCAAGTTTAAGAATATCTTTATTAGGACTCCCAAAGCAACACCAGAGCAAATTGCTGGAATCATACACTCCCTTTGCTTCTCTTTCTTACTCCCTGCTCTTAACTTAGCTCACAGCTTTCACCTCACTCCAGTGTCTCCCTCCTGTCCAGCTGCAGACAACAAAAGCCCCTAACTATTCGGCCAGCCAGCCAGAGGGCCCTGCCAATCATCCTCTGATTCTTCTCTTGCAGCTTTGCATGAGTCTTTCCATTGCATAAATGCCACAAAATGCCTTCTGAGGTTAGTCCAAATAACAGATTTAAAGTTCCACACAATTTACCAAGAGCTTCCTTCAGCTTAGTAACTTTGTCAAGTCACTGAAGTACAGCTGAGAATGCTAAAACTTTAGTTTACACTTACGGATTAACATAAGATCAGAAGCAAATTTCACTGTCTGTTGTGTGGTGTCTGTGTGATAGATAATGCATTATAGAAGTTTGTTTAAAACGTTTTACAAACAGAAATGAAAAGTGGGCATGGATTGATATTTAACCTCCCAGAGTCAATGGCCCCTTTTCCACCGAAAGTTCCAGGATTGAAATACCTGAGATCTTATTTATCCAGGTAGGAGGAATCCCAGGTAATTTGTGTGCTTACTGATTCCACTGCTGTAAAAGGCCTTGGAACATTTATTTGAAAATCAGCCTAATGACGTGTGGGTAGGCTGGGTAGCGATAATGAGAAACCAAAGGCCAAAAAAGCAAAGCCTGGCTGAGAAGCCCGTATCTTTTTTTCCCCCAACTTTATTAGGAACAACAAAACAGTACATGACACACATCAAGTTGAGAAAAAGAACACAACAAGGAATACAAAGAGAAAACCTTTCTTGTAATTTAATTAGCTCTATTTTATCCTCTTCTAATTCAATTCAATTTTCAATTCAGTTTATTTATATAGCGCCAATTCACAACACGTCATCTTAAGGTACTTCACAAAAGTCAGGTACATACATTCCAATTAATCTTAATCATTGAACAGTGCAGTCAGATTCTGTTATTTATTCAAATTGGATAAAAAGTTTTTCTGTCTAAGGAAACCCAGCAGATTGCATCCAGTCAGTGACTTGCAGCATTCACTCCTCCCGGATGAGCATGTAGAGACAGTGGACAGTCACTGGCGTTGACTTTGCAGCAATCCCTCATACTGAGCATGCATATAGCAACAGTGGAGAGGAAAAACTCCCTTTTAACAGGAAGAAACCTTCAGCAGAACCAGGCTTAGTGTGAGTGGCCATCTGCCACGACCGACTGGGGGTTAGAGAAAACAGAGCAGAGACACAAAGAGAACAAAGAGGCACTGATCCAGGAGTACTTTCTATGGGAAGGAAAAGGTAAATGTTAATGGATGTAGCTCCTTTAGTTGTTTTACCTAGAAAGAAGGAACAGATAAACTCTGAGCCAGTTTTCAAGTTTAGATTATGAAGAGAGCACATAGAGTTAGTCACAGTAAAAGCTCAGTCAGTAGCTATGTCTAGGAGAGAGAAAGGGTTAAACACTGAAAGACAGGGCCATGTGGATCATCGATAGAGGGTGAGCATTAAGTTGTTGCCAGCAGAAGCTTGGAGGATTCCCCTCTCCAGAAAGGTGTTACAGGTAGACACAGAGTCAGGCCAGGTGTAGCTTCTAGGAAGAGAAATGAGAGAGAACAAAGTTAAAAGCTGAAATAACAGCAAATAATACAAATTTGAAGAGTAGTGTGAGAAAGTAGCAAAGAGGGTGAGAGTGGTCATTATGTCCTCCAGCAGCCTAAGCTATAGCAGCATAACTACAGAGATAGCTCAGGATAACCTAAGCCACTCCAACTATAAGCTTTATCAAAAAGGAAAGTTTGAAGCCTAGCCTTAAAAGTAGACAGTTTGTCCATCTAGAGCCCACTGATGGCCATTGTTATACTAAAAACCACAACTTCTGTTTGAGACTCTGGAGAAAGCTGTACGAGAAGCCCCTATTCAGCCGTCTGTTCAAAACAAGATGGAGAACACACAACTGACTTTGATCCTTAACTCCCCTCGAAACTATCTGCTTATAAATAATTTTTGCCATGACTGACAAAAAAATATTAGATGATGACCCCCTTTTTGCCAACTTGCATGTGGCCAGACCCATCCCCTGACAACTGCATGATTCATTTAAAATAAACACTGGTTAACCCACTTATTTTTCTTTCAGTATTATCATTTGAGATATCTACAGCACAGAGAAAAAATGTTTTAGTAAAAGTTTTGTTTATTAGAATAATTAAACAAAACAACCAAAAAAACAGATAATCAGTCGGCAGGTATCGGGAACTGATACCATGACTGTCTAACCATAAGCAAATATTTACATAATGTAAAAGATGACGAGGAAACAGTGGAGTAGATAATGGCAGGATAAGAGGGTGAAGAGGATCGCTGTGAGCTTTTGTGAAACTGCATCCAAACCTGGAACTGTGGTCTCTCCTCCTGCAGAGCCGTCTGCATAAAACCATGAGAAATGGACAATTATAAAGCGTTCACACTCCATTTCAAAATACATTTTCATAATTAATTTTATAAACATTTTTCTACTCTCACCTTTTCCATTTCGCGCTGCTGGTGGTGCAATGCATTGTGGCATATCTTGCTGCACAGAACCCCACCCTTTTAACAATCCTAGGGTAATCTGAAAAGTCCTACCCAAGACCAGGCCCTTTTATCCATGAAAGAATGAACTCAGGAAAAGTTAAATTACTTAGGTAAAATTGTGCTGAAAGACAGAGTGGGCTTTCAAAAGTCCTGGTAATGACTGAATGTTCCTGCAATGGAAAAGGGGATAATAATTTGGCGTATATTTGTACCAGTTTTGCACATCCAAAAAGTGGAAAATATGCTCAATAAATCCAAAGTAGTTCAAATACAATCTTAACATCTCCATTTTAGCTCTGGGTGAAGGTTTAGGGTTCTGCTGGAAGGTGATCCTCTTCCCCAGTCTGAAGTCTTTTGCAAGAATCTTAAAAGGTTTCTTCCAGGATTTTCCTGTTCGGTTCGTCTTCCTATCAACTCTGACCAGCTTCACTGCCCCAATTACGAATTAGAAAAAGGCGGACCCAAGATTCAGCCAGACACAGAACTGAAAGATTAAAAAGTTTATTCAGCCACAGGAAAACGTCACTCAGGTTAAACTCCACACAGCTTCCAGGAATCACTGAAGCAGAAAGAAGGATTAGTGACTTGTAGTTTCTCCAAAATCTTGCAAGGATCAGAAAAGTCACTAACCTGTTCTTGTCTTGGTGGTTAAACTTGAAACCCAGAGGGAAACCTCAGTGGGTAAGAAGGCAGGGATCTCCACAGTGCAGGTGAGAGAGACAGGTGACTTTTGGGCTGAATAATCCAAGGGCTAGGCTGATTCAATAATCCAGGGACAGAAACAGGGTCAATGATCGGAACAAGAGACGTCAGGCAAGGGGCAGGCAGAGGCATAAATCAGATGCAGGAAACAGGGTCAAAACCAAAATCCAAACATTCCGACAAGGGGCAGGCAGAGGCAAAAATCCAAGAGGCAAGACAAGGTCAAAACAACGATCAGTCAGGAAGGAATGCTGGATATCTACTCACACGATGGCTCTCAAAAATCTGGCACCGTCTGCTTGTCAGAGTCAGTATATATCAGGGAAGACACAGGTGCTTGGAATGCCACAGATTGCACTGTACTGCATCTCATCTGCTGATTGCACCCAGAGAGACAGAGTAGAGCAGACGTGCCAGAATCATAACAGCCCCTGCTAAAAAAGGACATCCCCACTGCATGATGCTGCCACCACTGTGTTTCACCATGGAGATGTTTGTTCTAGTTGATGTGAACAATTAGTTTTTTTCTATACATATTGTGTAGCATATTGGCTATAAAGTTCACTTTACATCATCTGATCAAAGCACCTTCTTAATATGTTTGCTGTGTCACCTGCATAGTTTGAGGTAAACCCTTGGGATTTCTTTCAACAATGTATTTGCTAATTAGGTGACCTCTAAAGCCAATTGATATCACTGTACTTTATTTAGGGGTATCCAAGTAAAAGAGGCTGAACAACTGGAAAACCATGTATCACTTTCCTTCAATTTCATAATTAGGCACTATTTTTGTTTTGGTCTATCACAAAAGAATTACTGCATACATGTGCAGTCAGGTCAAGCTACGGTAAATATTTTTCGTTTTAGATATTATGATTAGGCTTTTTCAACAAAGGATTAAACATAGTGTGAGCAAAATAGCTGTTAATCTCCATTTACTCATCTTTTAGTACGCCACATCTAAAACAACAAGTCATTTCAATGCTTTAATTCTTTAGAATCTGCAGCGGTTGTATGTTGCACCTGTGCACACAGTTGCTTTATGCATAATATCTTTGGACTTAAATGTGTTTTCTTTACTATTGCTCATCAAAGGCAGATTTAGTGAGTACACATTCTTCTGTTCGACAGTACTCAGATTCATAATCTTAGGCACTGCAGACTCAGCAGCACATTATAGACTCATTAAAGGAGAAAAAAACATCACAAACTCCTTCAGTTTTTTTTTCTGAAGATATTTGGAAAACAGCAGGAGGAACTTTTGACATAAGTTAGATCTACTGCTATATATGTATATACATATACATACATGTATATATACTATATATATATATATATATATAATATATTATATATATATATATAGAGAGAGAGAGAGAGAGAGAGAGAGAGAGAGAGACAGAGAGAGAGAGAGAGAGAGAGAGAGAGGAGCAGTGCAGATTTGGAACATACAAGTGAGGTAACACACCTGGAGATCTAGGAAAAGTTGTCTGGCACTGGTGTTTTTTTGACAATGGGTATGCTCATGTTCACATTGTTGGAGCTTTCAATTCTAATTTAATGTGCCGGTCATGTACTAGACTATAATTGTCTGTGATTCATCTGACAAACCCTTCTGCTCACACTTTCAGTTAACTCGAACACTGTGACAAAATGTTATATTGTTCTGAACGCCTGCTTAAGCAGAATAACAAACAATTACAAACGTATTCCCTCCTGTGTGACACAGTTTAGCTTCCTCAAAGCAGTGAAGGTGGTGACTGACTGATACATCTTCCCTTAGGGCCTCTGCAGCAACATGAAGCTATACAGCACCTATCCTGGCTGCTGCTGCTCTTGACACAATTCTTGTTACTTGATACCTTCAAACCTTTTGACAAACACCTAATAACTGAAGCTATTTAGGGTTTAAATTAAGTTCACAATTATTCATGGCAGATAAAATATGAAGTAATCATTTAATTTGACCAACAATTTTCTTCTGACTGAAAATAATTATAATGTTTTAGAGTGGCCCAGCCAGAGTTCTGACAGGAATTTTAAAGAGAATCTCTGAAGCGACCTAAAAATTAGGGTAATGGCAAGGATGCTTTTCAGCCTAAATAAATCGTTCAAGTATCAGTAAAAGCTGCTCAGCCATTAGAAGAATTGTTTGATTGCTGTAATGCAGATTAAAATGTTTCCATTCATTATTGAGAAATAATTTTTGACATGCCCTATTTTCAAATAAAATGTAAAAAAAACTAATCAATCAATGATTCATATTCATTATTCATTGCTGTCTCAAAAAAATGATGGCTTCATGGCTGAGTGAAAACAATTTCCACAAAATAATTTTCACAAATAATTTTGAATTTTTATTTATTATATATGGTGTTTGATTCAGGAGTGAACAGCTGTTGCAAGCTAAAAGAGCAGTCATATTTCCCTTTTAGGGTGAAGAAACTTGCCCAAGGACAAAGCGAATGAGACAGACGAAGTAGGGGTTTGAAGAGGCAACCCACTGGTTACAAGACAAACCCCTATCACCAGAGCCACCATCGCCCCAAATTAGTAATTAACCTACATTTAAAAATTTTTTTAAACGACTTTGGTTGTAAGAAAATGATAAATGAGCGTGAACGAGTCAATGAGGAATTAATTTCATTTAATAGTTTTTAATCTGTTCTGTATTCTGCTGAAAGCCAAAAATGCATATAAATCATGAACTAACAAAACAAATATTCTGAATATTGGGATAAACTTGCTATCAAAACAACATGAATATAAAAAAAAATGTATGGAACAAGTTGGTTTAGATTTTGCATATGAAGTCATTATCGACTTATAGACTGACAGCACCTATAAATGGAAAGAGATAAATTTTAAGACCTTGATTTATTCATCAGTGTTTCCATGTCTCTGTGTCTCCTAAGCCTAAGGTGTGCTGCGGCATGCACCGTGTTGGCCATCTGCCAAAGCTGTCATCGAACAAAGAATTGATGCGCTCCCCTCTGGGCTTTTCCTGCCCATCGTTGACTTTGTCTAGAATGAAAGCCTCACTGCCAGGAAAGATTACATGTCTTCTTTAAAACCTTCCTGTGACTCAGCCAACTGCAACAAAAATATCAGGCTGTGAATTGGGAGAGATGGGGGAGGATAGGGGAGGGGTTCAGTCATAAAAAAATGTTTTGTACACCCCCCCCTAAAATGGCAGTTTGGATGGAGAATGTTACTTTATAGGGGTGACAAATTGCAGGTATCTGTTGTGGCTTCGGGTGAGCATTTAAAGGCAGATTGCCAGCTTGCCCGGCTTTGACTGACTGCTGCACCTGACCGTGTACAATCCATGAGATCAGCTGCCATCACCAGCAGACAATGCACTCTACCAATGAAGAGCAGTGCAAGATCAGAGACTCCACCCACTTGGCAATCTCATCCAATGATATCTGTAGAAAATATCTTCAACCCTCCATTTTCTTCCCTCCTGTGAGCTTTTTAAATGAGATGATGAATGATGTGGTATCTCCCAGCAGCATGGCCACACACACCAGTGGGATTTATGCATCCATTTGACCCATGCCGCAGCCAGAAATCTAGATCATTTTTGCACTGTTGTTTGGCTTTCCTTTTCTTCTCTGTTTCAAGAAAGCAACAGGGGATCCATTTGTGAAAAATATTTGTTTTAGTTGTACTGTGGAAACTGTGCAGCTGTTAAAACTTGAATGTGAATGATAAAGTGTTCAGGAAAAATTATTTTCTTGGAATTACATTGAAGACTAAATAACAAATTTTAAACAGCTTGTGAGCAAATATTACATTTGTCTTTTTTGCAGCTTATGAGAAAAACAGACTGTACAACATGTTGGATCAGATGCTCATCATCAGTTTTAGTTCATTTTTTTAGCCATTACATTTTACACTATTTAAAAGAAATTGTTAAAGGCAAAGTTACACACTGAATCCCTTCAGGAAGTTTTGAAATTTCTGAATCGTTATGTAGGTTGTAAGCATTTATCTACCTTCACTTAATAACTCTCTTGGTGAATTAATTTAATAGAAATCCAGATTAGTTGATCACCTGAAGCAGAAGCTAACAGTTGGTATGAGGTGGTCCAAAAACAAAGCCGACTTCTAGCATCTTAAAACAGCTTCAGTGTTAAAATTTCTGTTTCGTTTATGAGAGCACTATTTTGTGAACCTTTAAACCACCTTTATGTGTGTTTGGGTGCTTCTCAGCTGAAGTCATTTCTAGTTTATGAAAATCCTGATTAGTGTTAGCTGTGTTAGCATGCTAACACTTTACTCAGAGTTGTGTAAAGATTACATCTACTAAACATCAACAATAAATTGATGTATTGTCAAGACGAACAGACAAACATCAACATTAATTTATATTTTAATTAGTCAGGAAAATATCTGAAAAGAGAACGAACAGCAGCAGCCTCAAAATAATCTCCATATTGATGTTGGAGTCATCCATTTTGGTCGCACAGTGGAACATGCGCAGCTCTGACGTCACTGGGATTATAAATCCGCCGAAAAAAAAAAGTTTCGTTGCTATTTCCAGTGGGTCTCACAGGCGAACTTTTTTTCCACAAGGCCATTCCTGGAAGAGCTTGAAAGCTGAAAATCTGTCTGATACAAGAAGGTCAGAAGAATCATATACCGATCAAAGACCACGCCGACACCCGGCGCAGGTGAAAACCCACAGAAGTTTTATTTCCAAGGAGATGAGTTCGTCCTTGTTGATTCAGTCGACTAAACGGTTCTTCATATTTCGCCTCCTGGACGGATGAGAAGTTTTCCGATTTTTTTTTTCTTGGGGTGATCACGGACGCGTGATCCCCCCCCCCTCATTTTTCTTCAGACCTGATCCATCCTCAACTGGTGGAGAGAAGAAATCAACGTCAAAGTAATTTGGCTCTTTTTATATTAAACCGGATAGGTGCATTTTGAAGTCTGGGCAGGATTTGGCATAGTTATGGTGATTTCGAATCACCAGTAGTTAATCTAATGTGTTAACTTTTTGCATGCAATACTGATTGAAGTGTTTTATGCTGAGTGGTGTTTTGATTTGCCGTGCAAGCGCTGCTTAATCATGCATGTTCATGTTTTGTCTGGCTGTTCCCAAATCAGCCAGGAGTTAGAAGTTGGACTTTTAAAAGTTTTTCATTCAAAGCAACTGCGGTCTGAGCCTCATGGTCTGACCATTCCTTTGTTCCAGTTTTATTGCTGGAGTTTTTCCACTGAGTTCCCGCCTCAGAGTTTTATGAGTCTTTGTTCGAGATTTGGTGCAATCAGTTGCTAGAGGCTAAAGGGGTGTGGCCCCACCGTTTTATCACCTGATCGCTGCAATCGAGACATCGGCACACCAGGAGGACTTCTATTTCCATTTAACCCAAATTGCGCATTTTGCCTATAAAACTGTTGGTTTGATCTTCATAGACACTAAATATATATATATTTTTCTTTTATTATTATTTTTAGGTAGTCATTTTTATCCCCTTTGTGTAGAATAGTGCTTGTTAGTTAGGTGAAGGTTTTTGGACCAGAATAATGGTATATCAGAATTATTTTGGCTTCAATAAATCTCCATATATATATAATATATATATATATATATATATATATATATATATATATATATACATATATAATTAAGAGAAGTGTTTGTGTTTATTCGTGCAAGAGTGATTTATCTGTCAAAACAAGGTCAAAGTTCCCCCACCTTTGGTGAAGCGGGTGGATAAACAGTGCCATTTTGTGGTTTCGGTTAATAATTTATTATTATTAATGATGAATAGCTAATTGTAATTATTAAAGAGCTTTGAGCCCATAATCACAACACCAGAGGACATCTCTGATTTCTATTTGTAAGTAATGATTTTTGGTTAAGGAATAAATTTTTTTCAAATTATAATTTTAAATTATAATTCTTGATTAATATTAATTACTCAATAATCATAATTCTTACATTGAATCCCAGATAAATGTTTTTTTTCTGTGTACTTTCTCCCACAGTCCAAAAGCATAAACGTTAGTGCAGGTTATTAAGTTTTAAGGTACCTTGGGTGTCAGTTTGAGCTTGATTCACTGTTCAGTTGCTGATTTTGCTGCATATGTTGACCGTTTCAAAAATTTCTTTTACATGGGTCTAAGTGTGAAGAAAAAAAAATGTATTTCATTAAACCTAATGTTCTGTAAAGTCTATGAAGTTTTTTGTTGATGATTCACCCCGTTTTATGTATCGCATGTACTAGGATGAAGGGTGTAAAGTTTAGGCTTTTGCTAAGTCGTGCCAGATAAGCAATATTTGCTGTGACCTCCCTGTCTCTTTTTTATGTATATGATGGAGTGGAATGACCATCTGGGAATGAAAGTTCAATGCTCTGTACACAATGTATGAGTACTCCTAAGTGGTCAAATAAGTATTATCTAAAATAATCCAAATGGGTCAGGCTCCCCTGACACATCAACAACTGCGAGCATTCGAAATGCAGAGGTGAGTGCATATTTATCAGTCAAGATGCTAACTGCATAGTGTAGCTTGAGATTAAATTATATCATTTTTGGGTTAGTACTGCGAGAACTAAATAGCATTTGTGGTGCATTTGTGCAGTAAATGAGATAATAATAATAATAAATTGTATTTATAGGCGCCTTTCTAGGCACTCAAGGTCATCTTACATAACACAGACACAATTTAAATAAATAAATAAAATAAGTACAAAATGGGGTTAAATAAAACAGTGAAAAATTACAATCACAATGCATAAGCTAATTTAAACAGATACGTTTTGAGTTTAGATTTGAAGTGTGGCAATGAGTGTGTGTTGCGGAGATCAGGTGGAAGTGAGTTCCAGAGCTGGGGAGCAGACCAGCTCTGCTCCCCATCGTAACAAGACGGGCGGGGGGAACAGTGAGATGGATGGAAGAGGAGGATCTGAGGGTACGGACAGGTAAAATAATGTGAAGAAGGTTCGAAAGATATAAAGGAGCAAGGTTGTGAATAGCTTTAAAGGTAAGAAGGAGTATTTTATAGTTGATACAATGTCTCACTTTTGCAGTAATTTTTCAACATGTCTTCAGCATGTTCTGATGCAGACTGATGTAGTTGGAGATCAGGTTTGAAATGCTGCATTGTCTGATGTGATAGTCTTTGTACAACTTAGAAATGCACGGTATTATGACAAGGTATATATATATATATATTATATTATATATATATATATATATATATATATATATATATATATATATATATATGTTATATATATATATGTTTATGTATTGATAATTTTTTGTACAGCTCTTTCAGTTCGGCTTCCATGTTTACCGAATGAGCGCAGCACTTTTTTAAACCTGCACACACACAGAACCTTAATTCGCAGAACTAAAGTGCTGAATTTCTTTTCACAGTGTCATAAAGGACTCCCTGTTATAACTAAAGTGTAATAACTGTGAAGATTAAGGCTTTTTATTCAGTTACTGTGATGGGTGAGAAAGAAAGGTGGACTGAACCAAACCTCTACGTCAGTGTTTTTCAAAAGCAATAAGAAATGTTAGCTCAGTCTTATACAAAAATTCATAAACATTTTTTTTTTTTTTTGATTTATTGTTGTAAAATCCATCTATCCACCCATTGTCTATACCAGCTTATCCTTTAATTATTGACAAAGTTAAACCCAACCTCCAGTCAGTTCAGTACTGGCTAATTTTTGAAATGGTACAATATATTAATAAATGTTCAGTGATATAGAAAGTAAAAAGTATATATTTTCTTTTTTCTGGTTGAAAAAGTACCAAAAACGTACCAAAACAGGACTTTTGTGTCCCATAATGTCCCTACTGTTTTTGCTTTTCTCTGTAGTAGACAGGTGACCTGTCCATGCTGTACCTTGTCCTGTCCCCATTTCGTCCTGCTAAGGGATGAAAGGGGAAAGTGAGGCAGACCCAGCAGTTATTGAGCAAGAGATGGGGTACACAGGGGACAGGGGGCCTGCTTCTCAATACTGAATGGGAGTAAGCTGTTGAATGAATTAAAAAAAAGACGAGTCTAACATACAGTACATTCAAACTAGATAGGCTGCTTTTATCACTATGACTTAAAGAATCATTTAAACTAATCACATTCAACTGGTAAAACTAATAGAATCTTGGTTTTTGCATGATTTCTCTGAAGTTGATTCCATTTGTTTTTTCAAACCACAATAATAATTTTTTCATTTTAACAGCTTTCTGCTATCTTTATACAATGTTAATTATTAAGTTGGGGAACAGAAGCTCCTGCTTACAAGCTTCTACTTTCACAGCCAGATGTTTGATTTGTGACCTCACTACCCTTACACTGCTAGCCATACATCATATACACCAACAAACACGTCATTTTCCTTTTTTGAGGACATACACACACTGCAGTACCAGTGAGGTTGTAGTGTGACTGAATGATGTTCTAATGGATAAATCACGCATGCTAAGTCTGGCTTACACGTTAATTGTCTGTGGGACTCTCCTCCATCCATCCATCCTGACTAGACCACCCACAGCGAGGAAAGTGTGCCATTCCAGTAAAGTGTGTCATCTCTTTGGCTATTATAAGATAAATGTGGCAATGACTTTTTTAAAGTAAAGGATTTTAGATGTTTATTCTCATGAATTCTAAAATATATAACTTCACATTACAGCAAGATTCATTGAATCTTAATGTTAAGATATATTTAGACTAGACCCCTTCCCTACTATGTTCTAACCCTGCTGGTTTCTAAGGCATAGGGAGGATTTAGGGCTAACGCATGATTGGAAGTAGCTGGTGCTTGATGTTGGAAAGTCTGTTGTTAAGGGTAAGCAGCTTTCCTTCTCCTCTGACAGAATTCTCTTTGGCTAAGCCCCCCCCCCATGCCAAAACCTGCTGAGAAGGTCCAGAGTTAAACCAACAAATGGGCTGGATGATGAAAGGGGTGAGCAGCAGGGGGGACTCATGCCATGAACCCAGGGTTGGCTTTAATTCCTGATGACTCTATCCTCTGTTTCCCTGTCGCTGGCACATACTACACACCAACAGTGAGCATAACTTTGATTCCGGAACAACTGATGCACAAATGCACACAGTCCTCGTTCTAATAACTTGTGACCTGATGCAGACTTTGAGCCGAAGAGAAAAGTGGGACATACAGCAAATTAGATAACTACAAAAATATTTTGGGTAAGCCGTATATGTGCATGTCTAACTCTGTGTATGTGTACTCTGATAAAACCAGGGCTGCAAACGTTTTCATACAAAGTGAACCTATCAGCCTTGTACATGGCTGGCTTGTTTTTCAAGTTTTTCATTCGCTGCGTTTGTCACAAGACAAGACGGAAGTCATCTCCTGTCAGCTTCAGCGACCCAGAACTTGACTCAACTGTGAAAATATGGGTGGGGTGGGGCAATGGGAGGTATTTTATCTTGCAAGTATCTTCAGCTCATACAGTGTGTCTCCATGGGTGTATGAGGTGTGTACGGGGAAACTGTGGGGGTTGTTCTTTGAACCAAAGATTGATTTAAAAAGACTTGTCGAATCAAGATGCAAGCGACTATTGTCTGTCATCCTGCTTAAATGTTTGAAACAGTGGGGGTTGAATAAAAGACATGTAAAAATGTAAAGTGACCACCCATTTTGCTGCAGGCAACAAAATGGGTTGTGAGTAAAAACGATTTTGGCTTATGACATTTCTCTGCAGCAGGCTGGACGACTTCCTGAAGATAAGACAAAGCATTCCTGCAAACCTCCAAAAATGAAAAAAAATCATCTAACAACAGTTATTAGCTGCACATTCATATTCTGAGCTCACATTTGCACATTTGTTCATGCCTAACGATTCCAATAAAAGCAACAGAAACAAACACAGCTACGCACCAGGACATATTATTTGTTTTTCTTCAAGCGCACCACATTTTGCTCTGCTCCACAGGATGTGAGGCGTGACAGAATACACATATTATTTTATTTCCCTGATCAAAGGTCCTTTTTTTTTCCTCAGACTTGTTTCTTTGCACATGGAGCTCATCAAGGAAGAACGACTTGTTAATACTGGGACTGCTCAGCTGGAAAGTTATTTTCTAATGCTTGGCCACTGAAAAGACAGAATGTAATAAAACACCAGCCAGAGCTGCTTCTATGAGCTCCAGAGCTTTCCCCCATCACAAAGGAGTCAATCCCTAAAAAGGTTTTGCATGTCGAGCGGAGCACAGCAAAGCTCCTTAGAACAGGTCTGCATCACTTTTGCTCAGATAAGGATCAGGAGGTGTGATGGTACTGTGAGCTTTTCCATGTTAGCATGTAGACGCCTGATGCCCCTCGAGTGCATGTGAGCATACACCAAAATGCCTCATTTTGCCCACATGTTTTAACTCCAGAAACTCAGAGTCTGCACCGTGGTGGCCTACTTCTAATCTTTCAATGTGCTTATATGTAAAGGCAAAATAAGATGTGTTGGCCTTGGAACATGTTAACTATGGTTGCTTTTGTAGCTGCCTTCTTTAAATTTTTCCGGTAGCCATAAAAAATTAACAGAACCTGTAGAATTAGAATATGTTAAAAGGATGGTCAGTGCATCACAGTATAAAACACTACGCAAGTGTGCAACTACACCTGCCGTAAACCAACACAGTACTGTAATCCAGCTTTAGTTCAGTTTTTAGATGTTATGGGTAAATAGGGATAGTTTGAACTCTTCATAACTGTACCGTGCCTTACAAAAGTATTCACCCCCTTGGCTTTTTACATATTTTTTTTACATTTTACATGTTTTTTACTCTTGTCAAGTGTCACATGGTCTGTCAATATGAACACACCTTTTCTGAAAGGGCCCAGAGGCTGTAACACTTCTAAGCAAGAAGCATCACACCATGAAAACCAAGGAGCTCTCCAAACAAGTCAGGGACAAAGTTGCTGAGAAGTACAAGTCAGGGTGGGGTTATAAAAAATATCAAAATCTTTGATGTTCCCCCATCAAATCCATTATCTTTAAATGGAAAGCACAAGGTACCACAACAAATCTGCCAAGAGAGGGCCGCCCACCAAAACTCGCATACCAGGGAAGGACGGCATTAATAAGAGAGGCAGCACAGGGACCAAAGATGCATGGTGAACATGGTGGTGGCAACATAATGCTGAGGGGATATTTTTTCAGTCGAGGGAAAAATAGATGATGCTAAATATAGAGATATTATATTCTTGAGCAAAACCTGTGTCAGTCTGCCTGTGACTTGAGACTGGGACGGAGGTTTACCTTCCTGCAGGACA
The DNA here is from genome assembly GCA_036173005.1 of Crenichthys baileyi. Lineage (NCBI taxonomy): Eukaryota > Metazoa > Chordata > Actinopteri > Cyprinodontiformes > Goodeidae > Crenichthys > Crenichthys baileyi. The sequence continues at coordinate 107,660 of JAHHUM010002483.1, forward strand.
ATGACCTAAAGCATACTGCTAAAGCATTCATTGAGTGGTTTAGGGGAAACATTTGAATGTGTTGGTATGGCCTAGTCAAAGTCCAGACCTTCATCTAAATGAGAAACAGTGGTTCGAAAACCGTCTAACATGAGGGAGCTGGAGCAGTTTTACCTTGAGGAATGGTCAAAATCCCAGTGGCAAAATGTGGCGAGCTCCTAGAGATTTATCCAAAGTGATGTGCAGCTATAATTGCGAAAAACGTGGCTCTACAAAGTACTGACTTTAGGGGGGTGAACAGTTATGAAATCTGAAGGTTTTTTGTTATTTTTTGCTATTCATTGTTTGCTTCAGAATTAAAAACATAATACATCTTCAAAGTTGTAGGCATGTTCTGTAAATGAAATGGTGCAAACTCAAACTCATCCATTTTATTTCCAGGTTGTGAGGCAGCAAAACAGGAAAAATGTTAAGGGGTGTTGAATACTTTTGCAAGTCACTGTATGTTGGACGTTATTTATAAAGAATTGTATGAGGAGAGTTGAGCACAACCATTTACATTGAGACACACATCCAAAGCCTCACAGAGATCCTCAGCATCATTGCTGTTGTATTTTTCCCTCTACTTCAGATATTCATTATACTATTACAAGGACTAAAGACAGGAGGGGGCACAGTGTTACATTAAAGCTTATGAACACTTTCCAATTGTCATTCCAAGAGAACACTTATGAAACTCATCTACAACAAATTTTGTTATTGGACACCTGCAGTGTTTTAGCCACCTGAATGAACCGGTGAAAGAACTAGCTAAACAAATGGATCCAATGTAAAAAACTAAGTACAAATGGACATGTCTGGCAATGTCAAAAAAAATTCTTGACTGCAGTAAATAGCAGATGCACACCAAGCAAAAAAAGCATTTAAAATTTCTATTTGATGAGTTTGACCACCAGAATGTAAAGAAAATGTGGAAAATTTATTTTATTTAACTCAAATTCCTTCTCATCATCCAGGGGGAGATTAAAGCAGAGTTTCTGCTCCCTTACCAGATTTTCTAGGCATATCTCAATGGAAGGAGAGCCCAGAGAAGACCCAGAACTCACTGGTGGAACTATCTGGCCTGAGAACACCTTGAGATCCCCTAAAATAAGCTGGAGGGTGCGCTGTGTGGTGCGGGCGGGGTGGTACGTGCTTGGAGCGGGGCTGTGTGTGGAGCTTGCGCTGTGTGGGTGTTGCCCTTGTTGGCTTTTGGGGGATGAAGCTCACCTGTGTGTGTGTGTGTGGGGGGGTGCCCATATGCTGTGGGGAGGGGATTCATGGCGTTTGGGTTCGGGGGCATGTGTTTGATATCTGTGTCCTGGTTGGGGGTGGCCCTGTGGGGAAATTCTTGTTGGGGTTCATTGGGGGTGGGGGGCTTCAAGGGGTTAGGATCGGAATTCACTGGTCGGTTGGGACTATTTTGTTCCATGGTGGCTCTGGTTGTAGATCATACCCCTCTTTTGTACATGGCCCCCTTTTCGGATGAGGATGGAGGTCGTTGGGGACTGGGGTCAGGGCGGGGGTTGGGGTCCGGGCCGGGGTCGCTCAGGTTCAGGCACGAGCCTGGGCTAGCCTGGACCAAGGTTCAGGTGCTGGGGCGTCTGCCTGTCTCTACCCCCGGAGGGAAGGGGACCACCTCCTGGGTCCGGGTGCTGGTTGTCCCTATGGGGTATCAGCACCCGGACCTGGGAGTATAGAGTATGTATTGGGAGTGTGAGTGGGTGTACGGCGTCCATTGTTGTTTATCTTTACGTTGGGTGCGTGGGTGTGAGTGCTTTTATGTGTAAGCATGACTGTGGGAATGTGTGATTGTGACTGTGTGTGTCTGTTTTTTGTGTCAGGTTGGGTCTTGGGCTGCTCCCTCTCCTGGATCAGTTCAGGCCCCCCATCAAATGTGCGGCCTATTTCCTCCCCGCCACATTACCTGCCGGTGGTCGGTGTCTCTGCCTGTCGGTGTACTTGTGGTTCTCGGTATCTGGGGCTGGGTGCTTTGGTGTGCGCTGGCTGACTCCCGGTAGCTGCTTGCCGTGTCCTGGACCCCTGGGCTCTGTCGGGCCTCTGGTTGGGGAGTGATATGTCCCAGGGTCTCGGGCTCCATGGCTGGATCTGCTCGGGTGTAGACAGCTGCCAGCGGGGCCTGTGGGCTCGTCGCTGCAGCTCCCTGCGTTAGGATCTGCCATTTTGGGTTTGTTGATTTACTTTTTCTCTGTCAGGTGTTTTTTATGTTTCTTCAAGATTAGTTGTTTACTTATGTTTAGTTATCACTACCTAGTTTCTTGTGTTCTTGTGTTTCCCTTTAGATCTACTTTTCCCGGGTTTTGTTATTTCAGTTCAGTTCTCTTTTTCAGTGTGTCATGTTTATTTCCTTTCTGTTAGGTCATTAGTTGCAGTTTGTCACTTAGTGTTTTGTGTTTGTTTACTTTTCTCAGTTAGGTTCCCTCATGTCCTCAGGCTACTTTTGTTAGTTGTTATTTTCCAGATTCCTATACTTTATGTTTGTTAATAGTTTCCTTAGATCTGTTTCCTGAGTTTTGTTATCTAGTTTTGGTTTCCCTGTTAATTAGTTTTCTTCAGATACATTCCCCATCAGTTCCCTGCAGCTTGCTCCTCACAGCTGTTGAGTATTGATCTGATTACCTGCCTCCCTTTCTCATTGGTTCCACATTGCACTTCCCTTGGTTTAAAAACTCACTGATTCTCATTGTCACTAGCTGGTTCATCCCGTAAACTACCTTGCTGTTCCCTGCTGATTATCCACGTCTTGTTGTCAACCCATGTAAGTTTTGGAAACCTTTCATTAAAGGAAAAACATTTTTCTCATCATGCTGCTGCCCAGTGTCTGTCTGCGTTTTGGTCCCACACAACCTCAAACCTTGACACCCTGGGGCTTCTGCACTGTGGCTGCTGGGTGGTTCCCCTAGGACTCTCCCTCGCTTTTCTCTGGGGGGCTTGCGGTAGTCCCGGCGGTGGTTCTCCTGGGGTTCCTGTGCTCTGGGGGGCCTTTGGATGTCTGTGGCTCGGGTCAATTCCATATCTGTCCTGAGTCCAGGAGGGCAGGTCTGTGGCTCCTCACACATGCATGTTTTTATGGAGAAACCGTGTATACACAAGCACGCTCACACTCACACCCACAGGTGTTAAGAGATACACAAATGTTCTATATTGAGCTGCATTTACCACTAAATACATCTTGCATTGATAAGTACCGTGCACTTTTTGTTAAAAGAGCTGTTAATGTGAATGCTTCTGCAGGTGTAGAAGCAAGCAAGGTGTTATCTTGTATTGTCTTCATCCTTCTTTCTTTCCTCCATTTCTTCTTCTCTCCCATTTTCCTTTTTGCCCCACCGTTCTCTCTTAAATGCTTTTTATTTTTTTCCTTTTCATTCTGTCTCCATGTCCGTAACAATTGAAATAATACAAAAGCAGTTTCTAATAAAGTTTATTTTTATAAATATCAAGCAGAGCCTTAAAACGTTAGCTGTAATGTTCCACTTGTGAAAGTAAATCTGTTGGGCTTTCTCTTGGCACTCAGACAGCAGTACTCTGCCAGACAGGACACGGTTAAAAAAAAAAAGAGTGAGCTGGAGGGTTTTGCCGGGGAGAGGGATGCATGAGTTTCTCTCATGGACATTTTACCCCATTACCCAATCTCACATAAGCTGAAGTCAATGCATGGATGGATAGAAGCTGATGGAGCAATGTTGCATTTTTGTGCAAAAAAATGCTCTTTATTTTAAACTTCATGCACAAACTGCCTAAATATTTTTAGAGTGCGGCAAAAGATGTTTAAATATCAATGAACATATCATCTTAACCTTTGATGTGTATTCCCTTAGCACGTACTTACCAAACATGAAAATAATTATAAAAGTCCCAGTCGAAAGCTTAAATTGCAGAGACGGATATTCATGTTGTTGCAAAGTACGTGTTATACGTTGTCCAAATGCATTTACTCAGTTACTTCCATCTAAATGTGCTAACACAATAATATGCAGATATGTGCTCAGGTATTTACAGTGAGTCACACTGATTACAGTTTAAAGTTTGTACATTCTTTCCTGCTCCATCTGCATACAGAGAGAAAATAGATCCCTGTGTTTAAGCATCGAGTTTAGAGCACTGCAAGATGAGCCGTACTGTAGGTACAGAAGTGCTTAGTTTATGAGCTTTGAAATGTTTTTCAGGGAAGCTCATGGTAACTGTATGCTTTGCCAGTTTAAACACATTACTGTTAGTCAGATGCATGCTCAGAGTTCCTGTGAGGTCCCCTGCAGGTTTAGTTAAACGTATTATGTGTACAAAAAGATGCTGACATCATTATGATTTAATCTTTCTTAGGGTAAATTGCATTCACTCGTCACTTTAATTCCGCGCCTCTGATCATCTGACAGCAGTAGCACTTTTTCTACCTTCCTGGACGGTAAAGAACGTGCAGTAATTAGCCTTGTTTTTTTTTTTTTTCTTTTTTTCTTAAAATGCCCTTTCAAATATTTTGTGTTTGACTCATGATTCCTGCATTCATTCACAACTTGATAGCATGGCTGCATCGCTTGTTTTGGATGTCTGACAGCTCCTTGCAGCAAGGGTGTAATTAATCAGGACAAAGCTGTGCTGTGCCTCTGACAGCTGTGATTGATTGGGGAAGTTGCTCAAGCTGACAGGGTTTGTCAGGTCAAAGTTATGACTGTCATTTCGAGCAGATTAAAGGCCCAGTGACTGTACTGTATCAGTGTGATGGATAACATTGCTGGTAATGGCTATTTGTCGTCTGGAGTGGAATGTGTCCATCTCAAGCGCTGTGATTATTTTTTTTGTTGAGTTTGTCTAGTCTCTAGACCTTTCAGAGATGTCACGTAAAGAAAGAAGCTGTGCATGACTCAGCTCCAGCTTTAATGTTGCTGTTCGCCTCTGCGTTTCCATGATGCAAAACTAATCTCAGAAGTTAGAGTAATTCAACTGTGCAGAGAACTTGGCTGAGGGCTCCAGACTCATTTTTCAAACTTCTTTGATTGTAAAGCGATTAACTTATATTGTATTATCATAGAGGAGAATAAAGAACACACACACACACACACACCCACTCTTGTTTTGCTATATGTAGTGAGGACCATGTGCTGACTCCCATTGACATCCATTGATTTTCAGTCATTTTCAAACCCTTTCTATGCCCTAACCCTGACAAAACCCTAAACCTAACCATTACCAGTGCATGCCTAACCCTAACCTTAACCTAAACTCAATTCACACCTTAGTCCTAAACCTAACCGTTAGCAAAATAGGCTGTGAGGACCAGCAAAATGTCCTCACTTTGGTACCAACGGTCCTCAATTTGATGGTGAAATCGGGAAAATGGTTCTCGCTGTGATGCCAAGACAGGAACACACACACACACACACACACACACACACACACACACACACACACACACACACACACACTCTTGTTTTGCTATATGTAGTGAGGACCATGTGTTGACTCCCATTGATTTTCAGTCATTTTCAACCCTTTCTATGCCCTAACCCTGACAATAACCCTAAACGTAAACCATTACCAGTGCATGCCTAACCCTAACCTTAACCTAAACTCAATTCACACCTTAGTCCTAAACCTAACCGTTAGCAAATAGGTCGTGAGGACCAGCAAAATGTCCTCACTTTGGTACCAACGGTCCTCAATTTGTTGGTGAAATCGGGAAAATGGTTCTCACTGTGATGCCAAGACAGGAACACACACACACACACACACACACACACACACACACACACACACACACACACACACACACACCAAAAGTGAAAAATAGTCTCACATGGTTTCACATATCTTGTTTACCCATAAAATTTATTTAGCCTTCCTCTGCCTTCTGACAGGTTTATGACAGACTGTTGCAGGCGTTGTTTGGTGTGGAGGGTTAGGTTCCACTGAAGCACGCTGTGGTTTTCTGCCAAAGTTAACAAAGAAGTGATCTACAGTATCATACCATCTGTTGTCTCTGATCTGTGACTCAGTGTTTTTGGACAGGAGCCAAACACCTACCCTCTTTTCTCTTCTCCTTAACTGATAATTGTCAGATTCTTAAATATTCTCCTGATCAACCTTGTCATTAAATGTAAGGCATAGTATTGTAATGTTTAGTAATGCTATTTCTTGGGGGGGAGTTTCATGTTGCTGCTGTAATTCTTCATGCGGTTATGTTTTCTCTTACAGTACAATGACATACATGATAATTTCATATAAATACAGGTAACTCTGTCTGTTTAAATTGACTATGTGTCTGAATAGTAGATGGTAGTATGTTTATGTTAGCTTTGCACTGGACTGGGACCACCACACCCAATATCACTTTGGGTAGGCTATAGCAACTATGTTTCCCAAACAGGATGTACTGTGGATGGACTGTGTCCATATACACAATAAGTTACTCTATATTCATTAGGAACATATACAGATTAAGGGTGTAGTACAACAGAAACTGTGTTTCAAAAAATCGGTAAACAGTGAGAAAAAATTCTGTCCAGGTTTGACTGGAACATATATTGAGGTATTTATGTATGTCTCAATCTAAGGTGGCGCTACTAAAATAAGGTTTCATTAATCTCCAACTTTGTTTTAAAAAAATGGTTCTGCTAAGATTATCCAGTTCAAGTTTAATCAGTGTAAATAATTTAGATTTTAAACTCCAAAATTCACAAATTCATCATATTTCCTTAAGCAACCATGCACCAGTAACTATGCTGGTGATGGAAAAAAACCCAAAAACATTAACTCCACCTGTTAAACTTTTAACACATCATTATTTAAAGATTTTTCTAGGTTGAAAGAAAGAGGACCGAAATTTTGAAAATAAGTGATCAGCCTATTATCTCTTCTGGTGTCCATTTGAAGCAGCAAAAGTTGTTATGCCTGGCACAATCATACTCGTACTCGTCATCTTCTCCTTATCTGGGACTGGGTCATGGGGGCAGCAGTCTCAGCAGAGGCACCCAGACTTCCCTCTTCCCAGACACCTCCTCCAGGGGGGATGCCCATTGCGTTCCTAGGCCATTCGGGAGACATAGTCCTTCAGTGTGTTATTGGCCTCCTCCCGGTGGAACGTCCCTGAAACACCTTCCAAAGGAGGCATCCAGTGGCATTCGAAACAAAGGCCCAAACCAGGTCCCCTCAAAGTGGAAGAGCTCTGGTCTCCCTTCTTTTGAAGGGGGGGGGGGCACCAACCCAGTCTGCCAGTCCAGGGGCACTAGACAACACAGAAAAAAGCTTCTGGGGTTACCTTTAGCTGTCATTATGAGGTTTGTAAAGTCCCAAGAGCAGAGACTGACTGTGGCAAAACCGAATTATTTCATAATGAAAGAAAGCAAGAACTCGCAAGGGGGAATCACAGAAAGGTCATGGAGCACAGACAGTGTAACGGAAGAATCCAGCTAGGAACAATGAAAAAAGTGTGGTTATATTCTGAGGGAAAAGTTGAGAAAGACCTGAAAAGCAGATGAGTTACTCAGGGAATTAGGAATTAGGGATATCTCAATCGGAAACTTAGTATCGGTATCATCTGCCGATACGGCTATTTTTTTACAAAATCTGATAAGAATCGGATTTCGTCACGTGATCAGGCTGATCCAGTTTTAACATGAGTTTTCAGCATCCCTTAGAGCTGCCGTAAATCAAGATGCAACACCATGCAAACATGTCCACTGTGTGGGAATACTTTTTACTGGAAAAGAACAATGATCAAACACCAACTTGCAACTCGATCTGTAGACTGGACTTTTCTTGTGGGGGGAAAAGCGGGGCTCACTTTAAAACCACCAATCTGATTTGTCACTTAGAAAGGAATCATCCAACCGAGTCTGGGATATACAAGAGGAAGGCGGCGAAACCACGGCAACAAACATTGGCGGAGACAAGATTTGTGAGCGTATTCATGCTGTTTTAGCAGATACAACTGCTATTTTGTTTCCAACCAACATATGGAGCTCTGATGTTTACCTGCTATTGAGTCGTACTGCCTAGACTGACTCTTCTTTCAACCTTTTGAATGTTACACTGCATGCCAACGAGTTCCACGGCTCTTATAAAGCTGAATATGTGAAGGTATTGAAGAAATGAAAGGATGGCAAATAGATAAAGAAAGAATCCATGTGATTGTAAGAGATAACGCCAGCAACATGCGCAAAGCCATGGATGAAATGGGAGTGTGGAGCCTGGGCTGTGTTAACCACATGCTTCACCTTATCATACATGAGGGTCTCCTTTTACAACGCAGCATGAGTGACACTTTAGCTATCGCAAGAAAAATTGTAGGTCGTTTTAAGCATTCCCCTCTGGACATTCAGGTAGGGCCGGCAGTCTTGGCTGTTTGAAGAGGTCACAAGGACAGTGAGTGCAGAGACTGCAACATGAGCTGATGTAATACCTGCCATCACAGTGCATGCTCTTTCTCGAGATGCAGAGAAAGACACAGAAATCAAGACCATAAAAAGCACTTTCCTCTAGCCTGTAAATGGGTGCTTCTCTCATTTTGAGAAAGAGCCATTTTGCTGCAACACCACTTTAATGGATCCCAGATACAAAGACAGGCAAGTTCTTATTCTTATTTTGCCAGAATTCATTATAATGTGTGAGTTAATAATGTTAAATATTAATCCAGTCAATCAGACCTGTGCTAAAGATGTGTCTAAAAGGTCTGCAGAGCCAGCCACGACATACACAATGGAAAAACTGTCACGGTCTCTGACTGTAGAGGGCCAAAATGCAGACAAGCACTGGGCAACAGCATGATGAGAGCAAGCTTCTTTCTTTAATCAAAAGGTTTCTTAAAGCTTTACATGAGTCGATCCCACAATTTACATGTGTTTTCCCACAAGACACATAAAGCCAGCAGAAAACACAAGAGGGTAGTGAAAGGGAGGAACCAGCGACTGGAAATGGAAAACAATGAGCTTTTAAACTGAGGGAAGTGAGTGTGGAACAAAGGAAGGAGAGGCAGGCAATCAGTGGGAATAGAATCAGGTGTGGACCAGGTAAGCAGGAGGCTGAGGAACAGGTGAAACTGATTACTAAACTAAACCATGGGGGAAGGGACTAAAAAACAAAACTAAGAAAACTACAACAATATAAGAATCTGTAAAATAAGAACTAACAAAGTAACCTGAAGACACAAAAGAAACCCTGACAGAAAAGGTAAACAAAACCCAAACTAATCATTGCTGAGATAAAGCACACATAAGAACACAAGACTTCAGGAATAATTAAGAAAATAAAACTAACAAAACCCCACAGAACAAAAACACAAACCAGCACCCAAAATGGCAGATCCTGACAAAAACCAGTGAGAAATGTCCCATGTGAAAGCCCAACAACTGCAAGCAGCAAACTAGAAAGCATTTTCAATATTTGGAAAGTGAAGTTGAGACTTGATCTTTCACCTCATCTTCCGCTGCTAGTAACTGATGTGCAAAACTACCTTAGAACAAACCATTCCCAGGTCAGTCAGTCCACTATATTACTGGAGGGCACATGCTACACACAGTCCCACACTAGCTGTTGTTGCAACCAAGTTTGTCTGTGCCCCATGCACAAGCATGGACAGTGAGAGATTTGTAGTCCTACCTCAAATATAATGCACAAGAAGCATAACCATTTATCTGCTGACTTGACAGAGAAGCTTGTCTATTAAAAAGAACTTTCAGTTTATTAGTGAGGGTTAAACAACAGATTCTAACTCAGGCCACCCAAATAGAATGTAAGACGGAGTTTTACAGTTTGTTCAAACAGTAATATTTCATTCCCTGTATTCTGCAAATTTTTGGGTGGTATGTTTAGTGTGGTAACTTTAGCATGAGCACTTTTGTAGGAAAATGAGTAACTTGCTTATTTATTTTTATTATAATTTTAAGTTGAGGTATTTATGTAATACCAGAAATGTAACATTAATAAATATTCCTATTTGGTTATTTATTAACTAACTTGTTATTTAATATTTATTTAAATAACCATTTGGTTGTCCTGTGAAAACCAGTACAATATGACGGTGGTATTAGGACAATAGAGAGAAGGGTGAATCGAACTGGAAAAAATTCACACAATTTCTTAAAATATAATAGAATAGAATTTATTAACAAAAAAAACTAATCTCCAAGTTAAACATATTTCAATTAACAAACTCTTTACTATAGTAGAAGAATTCAACTACAACTAACAAGCAAAATTAAGGAATAATGAAATTAATTAACCATATACAAATGAAGAAACAAGGTAATCAATAAAAATGGTTAAAACCGATAAAATGACCATGACCAATAAAATGATGCATTGCCCAAAGACTAAAACCCATCACCAAAAACCACCTCTTACATGAAGCATTCTGAAAAATGGATGACCTAGGGCGCTGGTTTGGGAAGCGAAGTTGGTTCAGTCTAGCCTAGTGGCAAGTAGAACAAAGGACTGGTGGCTACTTTCAACAGTAGTGGGATTGGGCTACATCTGCATGCAGAACTGCGGTTCCGAAACTTTTTCTCTTGGTTGTAGGAAAGACCACTTCACTTAGTGTTGTTAAGAGACAGGGTCTTTGCAGAAACTGTCTGGAACACAGGTTGCATCTCTGTAGGGCTCACAAAGAAAAGTTCAAGCCACACTTGTCTTAATTACCCCTTTCGTATGAATGCTGGATTATTTGACCAGCAGATCATCCTCAACTTTGTTGCACTCTTTTGACAGGTATTCGACCGTCGGATCGTAGTCATTTTGGATTCAAATTTAAAGAGTTATGCCTTTTCACCTGCAAGGAGAAATTCACATGCGGTGCCTCCCCTATCTGGCCCTTGGTTAAGAGTCGCTTGTAGGAGTCTAAAGAGTGTCTGCAATTAAAATTATGGTCCTCCCTAAAATAAACTATATCTTCTCAATGATCCCAGATAAACCACCCCAGACTTGGTTCAAAAACTTATATTCTACCATATCAAAATTTTAATGGACATCTAAACATTCACACAATGTTTAAAAAGTTTACAAAAGGTCAGAAGTTTAGGAGGATTGTAACTTCCAAATTTTTACTCAGATTACCTGGCACATGGATTACATTATATCTTAAAATAGATTTGGAAAAATCCATCAGACAGGCTATAGATAGAAATTGAACAAATGCTATGTAGGTAAATCTGTATCTCAGATATTGCATCTTTCAGCCCTTTAATTAAGCAGCATAGCATTTTGAAATGCATCAATGTCAGTACATCACCCGAGAGACTGGTAAGGATATCTCAAAATGTTTGATGGAAAAGATTTAATTCCCTTTAATGTTTTAGAACATTCATACGGTATTGACAAAAATAATTAGTTTAACTATCACCAACTAAAATGTATTATCCAGTTCAATTTTAAGATTAAAAGAATAAACATAAAACTTTCTCTAGTAAAAACTAGCTTCCTTACACTTCCACCCACAAAGTTACTCTCAAAAACCAGAAGTATATTCAACAATCTCACTTCCTGTCAGTTAATGGGATGTTTATTTATCTATTGGTACAGATCCTTAACTACTGGAGTGAAATTTGCACAAACACTTTACCCCATACGACTCAAAATACCAACATTCAGCTTATATAATACAGAATCCTTCATTAAATGCACTAAACAGGACAAAGGATGTTTCAAATGGCTTTCCAACTTACCAACACATGTCCAAACTGCATGGGAGATTTACCTGATAACTATCTACATGCTCTCTGACATTAGCTCCCTTTCTATAGCTTTTGGCTAAAAAGTGTGAAGACTTATCAGCCTAGAGTACACAGTTACAATCTGCTGCTCATTTTGCCTTCTTGGTGAAATCACAAAAGTGGATTTGGAAAGAATGATTTGCCTCACCTTTCTTGCAGTTTTAAGCATTGCAAAAATAAATATAATTTATTTTTAAAAAATTATCAGATTTTGTTTCCATAGAAGTAATATCTGCTTGTAAGACAAACCAGCAGAAGAAATTCAAATTGATTTGGTCTCTAAAAAGGAAATACATCACTTAGTTGCATAGGGTAGGGTTTTTTTTTAAATAGGCCTGGTTGTCAGGGCCCACTGTCATGCATGTTTTAGGTGTTTCCCTGTTGCCACGCAACTGACCTAAATGAATGGGTGATTTACAGGCTTCAGGTGTACTGGAGCAGAAATACATCTAAGACATAAAGGACTGTGGGCCCCAAGGACCACCATTAAGAAACACTGGCGTACGGGGTTTGGGTTTTGCTGCCTTGGAATCGGGGGTCGAAAGTTATGTGGATGTTGTCACCGGTGTGCTGTTGTCCCTAGGCAGACTGTGCATCATCAAATAAAAAATAATTAGTTAATTCCTTCATTTGTGTGGATACCCAAATCAGGGCTGGGTACCCCGGAAGCTTGCGGCCTGCTCTGGCTTCCGTTGGGGTGACTGCATGTGTGCCGAGTGGGGGGTGCCTCACTGCCGAGGCCTACGTTGTTTCTGGGGTTCTGGCTGGTCCTATGGCTCTCTGGGTACTGGGCTGGTGGCGGTGGGCTTGGCTCAAATTTTTTGCACATGTTCTGCCATAAGGGGATGGGTATACCTTGTGTCTGCCTGCCTTCACGCCACTCTAACAACTGTTCACCTCCAGGTGAAAAACTTGGGCACATACACTCACAAACACAATTCCTGCACATACAACCACACACCTATCCCCCCCAACCACCCACCCACGCGCACAAACACACACACACACACACAAACACACACACTCTTGTTTTGCTATATGTAGTGAGGACCATGTGTTGAGTCCCATTGACTTCCATTGATTTTCAGTCATTTTCAACCCTTTCTATGCCCTAACCCTGACAATAACCCTAAACGTAACCATTACCAGTGCATGCCTAACCCTAACCTTAACCTAAACTCAATTCACACCTTAGTCCTAAACCTAACCGTTAGCAAAATAGGTCGTGTGGACCAGCAAAATGTCCTCACTTTGGTACCAACGGTCCTCAATGTGATGGTAAAATCGGGAAAATGGTTCTCACTGTGATGCCAAGACAGGAACACACACACACACACACACACATCCTTGTTAAACTCCCACTGCAGGACCGAAAGTAGTTCACTGGGTTGTGGGGTCCACCCTTTCTAGTGGTCCTAGAACCATGAAAAAAATCAGGCAAGTCCCAAAAAAAATCTACATACTAAAAGTCACTTTCAATCACCAAAATTTCAAACTTTATTTTACATGTTTGTTTTTCAGTCACATGTGGGGCCTGTCTCTAACATTCATGCTTTGCAGGACCCACCTTCACACACATCCGATTTTTAGTCAGTTATGGGGCTTGCTTTTAATATTCGAACATGAAGAGGTCCATCTTTACACACATGATTTTTTTAGCCAGTTATGGGCTTGCCTTAACATTTAACTCTTGTTAGCCTGCTTTCATAAAGTTTCCTTTACTTTTTGGTCCACAAACCCCAATCTA
>JAHHUM010002484.1:0-118938 GCA_036173005.1 Crenichthys baileyi
GGGAGTTGAAGGTGTTTCTAGACCCAACAGATTAGGAATTTTGTTCAGTTTGTCTAAGATTTTCCTTTTTATATGACCACTGTATTTCCTAAAAACAGAGGTATGATTTTACTACTTAAGATAAAACAAAGGGTAATGAATGTTTATTGCAAAAACGTTTTTTTTTCATGCAGTAACAATATGTGCTATTTTGGTTACCTTGATACCTATAGTACAAAGCATCTCTGTTTATCAGTTAAGTTTCTCGGACAGCAAATCTGTTAACTTCCTGCCAAGAAAGCAGCTTTGTAACTTGCTCAACTGCTTGGAATCAGAAAATGCCATTGCTTAGATGGCCTGATGCTATCTATGGCATCCTCACTAACCAGCACCTCCTTTCAAATAATTCACTATGGCAGTGCAGCATCAAAGACTGTTCATTCAAAGTTTGAACAGTCTGTTTCATACATACTTTTTTCCTGCCACCCCACACTTTCACCTATCTTAAGAAATGTATTAAAGTTTGATCAGTTTTTCTAAGATATGACTGAAGGACAGGAGAAGCTTAGCTCCCTGGGCTTCAGAAAAGATGTGTGCATAAACACTTGTCAAGGTTTTTATCCAAACTAAACAGAAAATTTATAAGGATCAATATCTGGTTTAGTTTTTGTCAGCTTTCTCTGAACCCCGCCCCTCCATTTTTTTCTCTCCTACATTTTTAGAAGGTAAATAAGTTCATCAGCGTATATTACTTAAATTTCTATTTGTTGGGGGTCATGTTTATTAAAAAAAATCTAACATATACATCCATAATAAAAAAACAAACAAACTATTTTTAGTTCTACTTCTCAGAACACAATAAGACAGATCTGGTCTTCACTAGGTTTTAAAAGCATTTAAAGTGTTCCTCAGGGTGTACAAAACACACCACAGATCCCCCCCTGTTATTATTTATTAAACAAAGATGAAGTCAAGTTGGAAAAGCAGTTTGTGAAAAACTAACCATTCCCTTGCTGCTCTTTAAAGGATTCGCGAGAGAAAAGGGCAGTTTGAACTTGATTAACTTATCATAATTGGTGTGACCAGCAGAATAAAAGCAAGGGTTTTGGCACTTTATTTGTGTGCCGGGTGGGAATGTCAGCAAACAATAACCCATTCAGAGTCCCAAGCCAAAACCTGACTGAAATGCTGTTGTGGGGGCCTCTCCACAACAGTAAAAGATTCTGATAAAGACAGACAGAAAACAGATGCTAAGAATTATACCTGCTAAAGATAGTTCTACGAGCAGCTGGAACATGGGGTATACTTCAGTTTTATGCAGCTTTTCTAATTTGCTTTCATCTTAGTTTAAAACATAAGGACAGATATGTGTTGTGTAGTTTTGCATAATCCAGATTAGATTTAAATATGTTCAGAACTTGGAGAAGACCAAGTCATTTTTGTTATGTACTGATATTTGAAATCCTGAATCTGAAAAAGTGTGTATTTTCTTCTCATCGTGCATGTAAATATTATATTATATTATATTAACTATTATATTATATTGTATTGTGTGTATCTGCTTATGTAGTAGATATGTTCACAAGTATTTTTTTCAATTCCAAATCTAGTCTCAAGTCTTTGAAGGGCAAGTCCTATTTAAATCTTTTTTTAAAAAGTAAAGACATGTTGAAGGGGGTACCTCAGTTTCTGTAAAATATACCTTGCCCATGTTTTTTTTTTTACACAGCTCAAAGCTGAACCTATCTAAAACGATTTGTAATTGAGTTTATTTCTTGTTGTGGTTAATTGTTTTACACTAATTTGCACTTTATCTACATTAGGTTCTCAGAAAATGTAATGTGTGCAGGCCTTGTATCTGATAAGTAATGTGTTCAAAAACACAATATTTCCAAAGAAACTTCATTCTGACTGAATCCATGCTTTGCAATTAATTTGACTTTCACTTATAACCTGAGTTTCGTCAGAGACCCCTTTTAGTCAAAAGAAACTTAAAATAACATATTAAGCCTTACTTATATGATACATGAATGATCAAGGACCGGCAGAGGAACAAAGCTAAAATACCATTTGTTGGCCAACACTTGGTAGCTAATTGCAGATGGTTTTTACCTTATCATTACTTTTTAAATACCAATCCAGATTACACTCTCACTAAATCTCTCTTTTAGTGGTGTTAACCCCTGGAGAGATTGTGTCACATTCAAAAGGCCCTATCCTATGGGAGATTTTCAATTTTTTTTGCAAATGGCTAACATGATTGTGCTGAATTACCTTAGTAGATTCATCACTTAATTTTACTTCTTTTTTCTGTAGCAAACATTTCACAATCATTGTATGAATCCCATTTTTAATGTAAAACGTTTATGTTTGTTGTCATCCACTTTGGCTTTAGTTTTAGAATTCACTAATGACAGCACAATTTTGATCAAACAAATGAGATACATGTGTGATATTTTACTGCTATCAGAGCTCTTTCCAGTTAGTGGCAAACATCTAGCACAATGGGACGATAGAGCTCCTTCATCATCCTTGTCGGGTACCCTACCTCGTACTCAAAGATAAAAAGTTCATTAAATCTAATTAACTGAAGACAAGTCGTTGCTGAGTGCTTAGTTTTGCAGCTCTACTGCATTACCCAAAGGGTAGAAAATAGATGGGAAATCAAACTTGAGTTAAGGTAGCTCAATACTTAAGGTTTTGTTGGAAAAAAAATGATTTGTGGTGTTTTTAAAGTAGTTCTGCATTGTTCACTGCCAAGTGACTACTGATGCACTAAAGCATAAAACATTGTCCCCCAGGAATTATTTAAATCTCATCAATAACACAAAACAGTTGCCTAAGAGCCAACAACTGTTGCCAACACACCACAGCCCAGTGCACTAAATGAATGGTGGTTGGTGCTGCAACAGCCTAGTTCCTCTCCCATGGTTTCTGGGTCAGGTGCTGGGACCAATGAGGTGCAAGGGTAATGGATTGACTCTTTACAGCAGAATGGAGATTGTGAAGCTTGATGAGTTTAGAGTGATTCGATTGCCTATTAGAGAGAACAAAGCTGTGGAGTTGGAAATTGTTTGCCACAGGATTGGTGTTTTACAATAATGATAAAAGCAATGCTTAGGTGTAAAAGACTGTAGGCTAAAGAAGGAGAAGAGGAATTGGAATAAACTGCAGGTGTGGCAGAAAGATTAAACAAAATAATCAATCAGCCTCTTCTTTCCTCCCTGATCAATGAGCAGACCAAGTTACCGACTTGGAAAATGCTTCCATCTAAAAAGGTTTTATTTTTACACATCGGTGATCTTTCTTAATAAAATAGAGCACTTAATCTAGAATCTTTGTCATGCATCTGCAAAATGCCAGTGGCAAAATGCTAATCTGCATTGGTTTATTACTTTCAGAAACTTTAATTAGAGTTCTTTCTTTTTATCTTAAACAGAAATGTGAAACTATTTGAAAAATAGCTATGACATGCAAAACCATTAAAGGACTGGCATGGCCTGTATATAACTGATGGCCTTTCCATTTCACCCTCAACTTTTTTAATGCGTAAATGCATTAACACAGCATTCCATTGGAGATACACTCAGCAGCCACTTTATTAGGTATACCTTGCTAGTACTGGGTTGGACCCCCTTTTTCCTTCAGAACTGCCTTAATCCTTCGTGGCATAGATTCAACAAAGTGCTGGAAACATTCTACAGAGAGTTTGGTCCATACTGACATGATAGCATCACACAGATGCTACAGATTTGTCAGCTGCACATCCATGATGTGAATCTCCCGTTCCACCACATCCCAAAAGTGCTCTATTGGATTGAGATCTGGTGACTGTAGAAGCCCTTTGAGTACAGTGAACTCATTGTCATGTTCAAGAAACCAGTCTGAGATGATTTGTGCTTTATGACATGGCTCGTTATCCTGCTAGAAGTAACCATCAGAAGATGGGTACACTGTGGTCATAAAGGGATGGACATGGTCAGCAGCAATACTCAGGTAGGCTGTGGCATTGACACGATGCTCAATTGGTTCTAACGGGGCCCAAATTGTGCAGAGAAAATATCCCCCACACCATTACACCACCACCACCAGCCTGAACCGTTAATACAAGGCAGGATGGATCCATGCTTTGTTGTTGTTGACGCAAAATTCTGACCCTACCGTCTGAGTGTCGCAGCAGAAATCGAGACTCATCAGACCAGGCAACGTTTTTCCAATCTTCTATTGTCCAATTTTGGTGAGCCTGTGCGAATTGTAGTCTCAGTTTACTGTTCTTAGGTAACAGGAGTGTCACCTGGTGTGGTCTTCTACTGCTGTAGCCCATCCGCCTCAAGGTTCGACGTGTTGTGCGTTCAGGTGCTCTTCTGCATGCCTTGGTTGTAACAAGTGGTTATTTGAGTTACTGTTGCCTTTCTATCAACTCGAACCAGTCTGGCCATTCTCCTCTGACCTCTGGCATCAACAAGGCATTTGCGTTCACAGAACTGCCGCTCACTGGATATTTTCTCTTTTTTGGACCATTCTCTGTAAACCCTAGAGTTGGTAGTACGTGAAAATCCCAGTAGATCAGCAGTTTCTGAAATACTCAGACCAGCCCGTCTGGCACCAACAACCATGCCACGTTCAAAGTCACTTAAATCTGCTTTCTTCCCCATTCTGATGCTCGGTTTGAACTGCAGCAGATCATCTTGACCATGTCCAAATGCCTAAATGCATTGAGTTGCTGCCATGTGATTGTCTGATTAGAAATTTGTGTTAACAAGCAGTTGGACAGGTGTACCTAATTAAGTGGCCGGTAAGTGTATATTGAGTCCATTACAGATGTTAACTGCAATTTGTATTTGTGCCACCCTTTGAATGGAAATAATACTATTGGCACCAGTCTGCAAAAACCTTGGCTCCACCCATTCCTTTCTAACCCTAGTGTCATAAGTTCTGTGGTCAAAGCAGAACCAAGTAAGTAATACAATGCACTGACTCGATGCAATCTGCTGGGTTTCCTTAAATAGAAAAACCTTTAACTAATTTGAATAATAAACTGAATCTGACTGCACTGTTTGACAGTTAGGATTAATTGAAATATACCTGACTTGAAATTTCTATGATACGATGGGTGGAATAGACTTTGTAAAGTGCCTTGAGACGACGTCTTGTGAAGTTGGCCTATATAACTAAAACTGGATTGAATTAAATTGAATTTCAATTCAAGTCAATTGAATTCAGTTTATTTATATAGCGCCAATTCACAACACATGTTGTCTCAGGGCACTTCACAAAGGTCAGGTACATAAATTCCAATTAATTGTAACCATTGAACAGTGCAGTTAGATTCAGTTATTTGTTCAAATTGGATAAGAAATTTTTCTATCTAAGGAAACCCAGCAGATTGCATCGAGTCAGACACTTGTAGCATTCACTCCTCCTGGATGAGCATGTAAAGACAGTGGACAGTTGCTGGCGTTGACTTTGCAGCAATCCCTCATACTGAGCATGCATGTAGCGACAGTGGAGAGGAAAAACTCCCTTTTAACAGGAAGAAACCTCCAGCAGAACCAGGCTCGACTGGGGTTTTGAGAGAACAGAGCAGAGACACAAAAAGAACACAGAAGCACTGATCCAGGAGTAATTTCTATGGGAAGGAAAAGTAAATGTTAGTGGATGTAGCTCCTTTAGTCGTTTCATCTAGAAAGAAAGAACAGATAAACTTTGAGCCAGTTTTCAAGGATAGAGTCTGAAAGAGAGCACGTATAATTAGTTACAGTAAAAGCTCAGTCAATTGCTATATCTAGGAGAGAGGAAGGGTTAAACACTGAAAGACAGGGCCAAGTGGATCATCTGTAGAAGGTGAGCATTAAGTTGTTGCCAGCAGAAGCTTGGACAATGCCCCCTCCAGAAAGTTTCACAGGTAGACACAGAGCCAGGCCAGGTGTAGCTTCTAGGAAGAGAAAAGAGAGAGAACAAGCAGTTAAAAACTAAAATAACAGCAAATCGTGCAAAGTTGGAGAATAGTGTGAGAATGTAGCGAAGAGGGTGAAAGTGGTCATTATGTCCTCCAGCAGCCTAAGCCTATAGCAGCATAACTACACAGATAGTTTTCAGTTTGATTATTTATTTTTTAAAGGGGGGGGGGGGGTTATTTACAAAAATGTCGTCTCACGGCCCCCCCGCAAAGGGTTTCCAGAAGGCGCGGGGGCCCCGGGGAGGGGCCAGACCAAAACCACCGAGTGCCCCCAAACCCGGCCCCCCAGAACGGGCCACGTGTAGGGGAACTAAGTAAAATAATAAAATATAAAGTTTTTCCCAGAGCCCATTGTTTAATCCTAAAAAAACCACAAGGATTGGGATACCTCTCTCGGGCCAGACTGATTATAACCATTGGAAAAGAGAAGGGGTCATACAGGTAGCAGAAAAAATGGGGGTTTTTCCCCCCTCAAAAACCATAACTGAAACCCGGGTTTAGGCTAAACCTGACTCCCTCTACTCCATCCCAAAAAGGGGGGGAGGGGAAAGGCTCCCTCCCATTTTACTTCTAGAGACTCTAGGAACCACCAGTAAACCTGCAGTCTGAGAACGAAGTGCCCTGTTAGGGAACGTATGGGGAAAACCTCAGATCTCTGATGTATGATGGGGCTAGATCATTAAGGGTTTTATATATGAGGAGGAGAATTTTTAAAATTCTATTCTGGTTTTTAACAGGGGGCCAATGAAGGGAAGCCAAAATACGAGAAATATGATTCCCCTTTTTAATTTTCATCAGAACTCTTGCTGCAGCATTTTGAATCAGCTGAAGGGTTTTTTATCTGCATTTTGTGGACATCCTGATGGTAAAGAATTACAATAGTCCCCCCCTTTTAAGTAAAAAAATGCATGGACTATTTTTTCAGCGCCCATCCTGGATAGGATACTTCTAATTTTGGCAATTTTCCGGAGGTGAAAGAAGAAAATCCTAGAAAAACCCGTTTAATATGGGAATTTTAAATGACATGTCCTGATCAAAAAAACCCCAAGGTTTTTTTCTTTATTTCGGAGGTCAATTTTAATGCCATCCAGGTAAGTGATTGACTAAGCAGTTTTTTTTTTAAGACTCCGGTCCAAAGACGAAACTTTTGTTTCTGAATTTAGAAAAACAAAAAATTTAAAATCATCAAAATTTTATGTCTTCAAGACATGCTTGTAGTTCTATCTAAATGGTTTGGGTCATCAGGATTTATGGATAAGTAAAGCTCAGTATCATCAGCGTAACAGTGAAAATTTATCCTATGCTGCCTGATAATTTGACCTATTGGAAGCATATAAAGTAAAGGAAATGGGCCAAGTACTGAACCCTGTGGTACTCCAAAATTAACCCGGAGTTTAAAGATGTTTTCTCTTTACATAAAAAACGGGGAATCTGTCAGACAAAAAAGTTTAACCAGCCTAGCGCTGTTCCCCTGACCCCTACAGCATATTCCAGCTATTTTAAGAAAATTTGGGGGTTGACTGTAAAAAATGCAGCACTGAGATCATAAGAGGACAAGTACAGACACAAGTCCATTTCTGAGGCCATAAGAATATCATTAGTGATTTTCAGCCAGAGCTGTTTCAGTGCTATGATGAGCTCTGAAACTGACTGAAACTCTTAAAACAGGTCATGCTGTGTAAATGCCCAACATTTGATTTAAGCAACTATTTTCTCAGAATTTTAGATAAGACTGGAAGATTGGTATCGGTCTGTAATTTATTAAATCTCGATAAACAAAGGTTTCTAAGTAAAGGTTTAATTACAGCTACCTTTAAAACCCTGTGGTACATATCCTTTTTACTAGGATGGGTAATCATCCTAAAAAGGGCTGGTAATCAGAGGGAACACTTCCTTAAATAATTTGGTTGGTTTTGGGTCTAACAAAAGTTGAAGGTTTAGATGAAGCTAATATTTCTGATAAACCAGGAAGATCCACAGGATCGAAACGTCCAAACACAAATCAGGTTCTGCAGTTTTTTTCCAATGTTGTAATGCTGAGGATGAAGTAAATCTTTCTTGGGAGTATGTCAAAGATTTTATTTTTAATAGAATCAATTTTATTTAAGAAAAATCCCATAAAGTCATGACTGCTGAGAGCTAAGGGAATGGATGGCTCAACAGAGCTATGACTCTGTGTAAGTTTAGCAACTGTACTAAAGAGAAACCTAGGATTATTCTTGTTCTCTTCTATTAATGATGAGAAATAAGCTGTTCTGTCTTGGCGAAGTGTCTTTTTATACAACAGTAGGCTATTTTTCCAGATTAAGAAGGAATCCTCTAGGTGTGTAGAGGGCCATTTTCGCTCCAATTTTCTAACATTGTGCTTTAAAGTACGCAGATCTTAAACCAAGGAGCCAGCCTCCTATGAATAATTACCTTCTTTTTCAAGGGGCTGCATTGTCTAAAGCATCACGCAATGATGAAGGAACACTATGAACAAAATGATCAATTTGTGAAGGGGCAGAAACAGAATTATTGCCCTCCACTGTGCTTTTCAGTGATATTGAGGAAATTAAAAGTGGAACAGATTCTTTAAAGGTTATTACAGCATCGTCTGATAATGATCTACTATAATGAAATTTTCTTTCAGGTGTGGAGTACTCTGTTAAATTGAACTCAAAGGTTATTAAGAAATGGTCAGACAGGACAGGGTTATGAGAAAATATTGTTGTCTTTACACTCAATGCCATATGTCAGCACAAGGTGGGTAGGTTTGTTAATATTTTGTGCAAAGCCAATTGAGTCTAAGATAGCATTAAATGCTTTATTTAGGCTATCACTTTCAGTGTCAACATGAATGTTAAAATCCCCCACTATAATAACTTTATCTGTATTTAACACTAAATCAGATAAATTGAAGTGAATTGAGTAATTGGCTGCATGATGGCGCAGTTGGTAGCACTGCAGCAAGAATGTCCTGGGCTCGACTCCTGGCTGGGGGTCTTTCTGCATGGAGTTTGCATGATCTCCACGTGCATGTGTGGGTTCTCACTGGGTACTCCGGTTTCCTCCCACAGTCCAAAGACATGCCTGTTAGGTTAATTGGTCTCTCGCCCTTAGGTGTGTGAATGAGTGTATGCATGGTTGTTTGTGTATTGCCCTGCGATGGACTGGGGACCTGTCCAGGGTGTACCTCGCCTCCCTCCCAAAGACTGCTGGAGATACACAACAGCTTCCGTGTGACCCACTATGGAAGAAGTGGTATAGAAGAAGACTGACTGCCTGAATTGAGTAATCAACAAACTCACAACTGGAAGGAGAGACAGAACACGGAGCTTTGGCAAGAAACCAGGTGTTAGGATTTGAGCAAAAAACCAGACAGAATAAACCAGCAGTGAGAGCAGAAAACCAGGGAGCTTACAAACAGGGGAGAAGTGAGTAAAACTTTACTGAAATAAAACAAAAAATAGAGTTCAGGCGGGTGACCAGGAGGTTGTGCCAAGCAGGCAAGAAGCTCAGGAGACCGGCAGTGGTGGAGATGAAGCCACAGAGGTCAGCAGCACGAGAAGTCTGGGGGTCGATGAGGAAATGGGAGAACCCACTGAGAACCTTGTCTGGAGGCTGACCGGGAAACTGGGAGAGCGCATGAAGAACCTTGTCTTGAGGTTGACCAGGGGACAGGGAGAACCCACAGGGAACCTTGTTGGGAGGTCGAAGAGGAGGTGTAAAGTACCCTTGGAAAACTTGTCAGGAGGTCAACCAGAAGGCGTTAAGGACCCACAGCCTGGAAACTGGGAGAATTCGAGATGGAGCTCAGAAGAATGAGACCCAGGTGGAAGCTTGGGCAACTGGAGCCCAGGATGGAACTAAGCAAAGTGGAGCTTTGAATTCTGGAACTCACAAAGGAGCTCTGAAGATTGAGTCACAGCGGACCGGAACCCACAAAGACATTTTGGCAGTTGGTCCACTGGTCGCAAGAACCCTCTGAGGAACCTTCAGTGGAGTTCTAGAGAGCGGCGCTCAAACTCTTGTTGAGGCTCTGGAGATGAAGGCGGTTGTAAGTCCAACTGGACATCCTCATTGAAGAACTCAGGAATGGGAACACAAGGCGACTCCACCTGGTCATCCTCATCTGAGCACTCAGAAAACGAGGGGGGTCTACCTGGACACCCTAGTCGAAGAATTCAGGAACACAAGGCGGGTCAACCTGGACACTCACCTCGAAGAACACAGGAACAGGAACATGAAGCTGGAGTGAAGTAGAAGAAAGCTCAAAAGGAGGAGCAGATAGCGATGATGACTGATTCAGCAATGTAAATGATGACTGAACCAGCGATGCAGGAGCTGATGATGATGATGACAATGCTGAGGATGACTGCGCTTGAAATGTAGGTGGCGGTGCTGAAGAAGACTGGGCCGCAAATGTAGATGGTGAAAAAGAAAACAAAGCAGGAGATGCAGATGGTGGGGAAGATGCTGATGACTGGACCATAGGTGCAGATGATGATGCACTAAGAAGTGTAGATGGTGATTATGGTTGAGTAGAAGATGTATATGACAAAAATGTAGATGTTGTTTGGGCTCTGAGGTGATGAGGAGTTTGCTCTGGGGCTCTCAGGCTAGAGAACAACAGTATGAGATGCATTTCACTCATTTCAGTCACTATGCCACCTTGAGCTCTTGTCTGCATTTTGATCCTCCTTTGACCTAACACCTAGTGGAAGAAGAAGCCAGCCAAAATACAGACCAAGCAGACAAAAACTTTTCTGATTAAGTAGACAAAGCCTTTAAACAGTGTTGAATCACCATGGCTTTATTTCAGCAGCTTCTAGAAACAGTCACTCCATCCCTGGAGGCAAAAAAATATAGCAAATCGTCTGAGGTCCTGGGTGGAAGAATGGGGGAATTTTGTTCTCTCTGTGTGCTTCATTACCAGGTGGGTTTTTGGTGGACACCTCAGCCTCTCTCTTTAACTGAGTGTCATAGGGCTGAAGGTTCGAAGACATGACTATAAAGTCGATCATCAACCTCTTGCCTAGGGTGTCCTGGTGTCAAATGCACTGATGAACACCCTTATGCTTTAACCTGGTGTTTGTTGTGGACAATCTGTGACTGGCACAGAGGTCCAAAACAGAACACCACTCGGGTTCAGATGTTGGAGGCCATTCCACCCAGTCACACCCCTCCAGGTGTCACCGTCATTTCCCTCGTGGGCATTAAATGCCCCCCCTTCAGAATGACGGGGTCCCTGAGAGGGGCATTGTCCAGCACCCCTGACAGGGACGCACTACTGCTCAACAACAATTAGAGACCTCTCCCCGACCCGAAGACACAAATGAAGGCTTGTGTCCTGGAGGGTATGTCGCTGCGGGTTTTGGGCCGGTGAATGCTCTGGCACCCGGCCCTGGCCCATGGGCCTTCGATGCATCGGTGGGCTTAGTAGCCTCCTAAACTGGCGGGTAGGTACTATCTCACTGCGAGTGCTCTCTCCTTCAAAGAGTGCATTCTGCTGGCGGGACGGAGGGTCTGTGGGAGGGGGTGGGAGGAGTCAAGCTGGGTGTCTAATGTCTTATATGTTTTGGGTGTTGTTCGAATGTTGGGGTGGGTGTAGGTTTTATTCTGGGGTGGAGGTGGGTGGTTGGCCTTGGGTGGGGATAGCCATCGTTTGGATCTGAGTGGTTCCTGTTCGGATTCTGGTTCCTTGTCTGGGTTCTGGTTCCTGATGCCGGTTCCGATTCTGTCTGGGGGAGGGGGGTCAGTGGGGTCTGCATGGTTTGGGCGGGTGGGCGGGCTGGCCGGGGGCAATCTTGGGGTTGACGGGTCTTAGCTTCTCGGTGGGTTTTGGTTTTGGCTCTTTGAGCTCTCTGCCTTCTGTGGGCTTCGGTGTGGGTTTTCTCATGGGGCTTCTTCTGCCAGGGGTATGGGTGTTGGGCATGTTCTTGGGTCTGAATTCTGTGAGTCTTCTTTTTGTGGGGGCTTTACTTTTGGAGAGCTGGTGGGGGCGCATTTGCACTGTGTGGGCTTTGTGCAGTGTTTTAGTTTGGGTACTCTTTGCTTCGTTCTGTCCTCCACTGTATGGCATACTGTGGTGTTGGGGCGGTGGTCCTGTGTGCAGCGGCTCTGGCCTCCAAGTGTGGGTGCTGCATGGCGGGCGTTGCTGGGCTCGGCGGTTGCATCAGGCTTCTTGGCCTTATACTGAGGTAGGGTTTGGTTGTCTGCTGGGTGGTTCCTGGTGGGTGGTGTGTTCTTGGGGTTGGTGGTCTTCACCGTACCGATGTACGGAAGGATGTGTGGTGTTGCTGTGGTGTTGGCTCAGGGAAAACTGTGGCTTGGCTTGGCTCTATCGTTTTTGCTTGGCTGGCCTGGATGTTGGTGGTTCTGCATCTTGGGGCCTTTCTGCTGCTCATGCTGTGGCCTCTCGTGGCGCCATCAGTTGGCTGGGCTGTTGTCTTTCCCTTGGGCACAGTCGTGGGTGGGGTGGTGTGTCGCAGGGTCAGATTTACTGGCTGGCTGGCCCTAGTGATTTTGGTTTGTTTGTCTAAGGGGGAGTGCATGTGCCTATGCTGTCCTGGAGCTTGCATTTGGATGGGCCTGCCATTTTGGGTCGGGTGTGGCTTATTGGCGGCCTCGGTCTTGGTGTGGTATGTGTTTTGCTGCTCCGCTGGCCTGGTTGTGGTTGGGGGCTGGTTATATTGGTCCCAGATTTTGGTCGGTTCTCGGGGCCCGGTGCCTGTCCCTAGCCTTTGGTCCAGTGGCTGTGCCTATGCCTCTCTCCTTTGTTGAAACTATTGGGGTCAACTGGGGAGCTGGCTCTGTGGGAGAGCATTTTGCATTTTGCCCCCCAGTTCTTCCCTCCCCATCCTCGGAATCCCAAAGCCCCATCAAATGTGGGGCCTATTTTCTTTCCACCACACTACCTGCTGGTGGTTGGTCTCTCTGCCCGCTGGTGTACTTGTGATTCTCGGTGTCCAGGGATGGGTGCTTTGGTGTGTGCTCAGTCCCAGTGGCTGCTTGCTAGGGCCTAGACACCCTGGGCTCTGTCGGGCCTCTGCTTGGGAAGTGTCCCGTGGTCTTGGGTCTCTGGGTCCATGGCTGGATCTCCTCGGGCGTAGACGGCTGCTGATGGAGCCTGTGGGCTCGTCGCTGCAGCTCCCTGGGGCTTCTGCACTGTGGCTGCTGGGTGGTTCCCCTGGGACTCTCCCCTGCTCTTCTCTGGGGGGGTTGCGGTAGTCCCGGCAATGGTTCCCCTAGGGTTCCTGTGCTCTGGGGGGCCTTTGGATGTCTATGGCTTGGATCTCCTCCGTATCTGTCCCAGGTCCAGGGAGGCAGGTCTGTGGCTTCCACTCACTATTGCATATTTTTATGATGATACCTTGTATACACAAGCACGCTCACACTCAGGTGTTAACAGATACACAAATGTTCTATATTGAGCCGCATTTACCACTAAATACATCTTGCATTCATAAGTACTGTACACTTGGTAAAAAAGCTGTTAATATGAATGTTTCTGCAGGTGTAGAAGCAAGCAGCGTGTTATCTTGTAATCTCTTCATCCTTCTTTCTCTCCTCCATTCTTTTCTCCTTCTCTCCCTTTTTCCTTTTTGCCCCACCTCTCTCGCTTTCGTGATTCTTTTTTTTCCTTTTCGTTTCTTTCTCCGTGTCCGTAACAATTCAAATAATCCCAAAGCAGTTTCTAATAAAGTTTCTTTTATAAATATCAAACAGAGCTTTAAAGCGTTGGATGTATGTTCCACTTGTGAAAGTAAATATGTTGGGTTTTTTCTTGGCACTCAACAATTCTTAGCGCTACTCTGCTGGACAGGACACGGTAAAAAAAAACAAAAAACAGAAAGAACCAAACATGGAGAAGCAGCATTCAGTTCTTATGCTCCACTAATCTGGAACAACCTTCCACAAAACTACAAAAATGCTGATTAGTTTGTTTACTTCGGGGTCAAAAACTCATTTGTTTAGAGTTGCCGGTGACTGTTTAATTCAAACTATTGCCTGAAACATCATTAATTTCAGCCTGTAGTCCAACTTTTTTTTTACTCGTCTTTATTATGCCAATGCAATGTACTTTTTAATGTTTTCTACAATTGTTTTTTTCATCATGTAAAGCACCTTGAATTGCCTTGTTGCTGAAATGTGCTACACCAATAAACCTGACCTGCCCTACCTTTTTTTTACTTAATGCATAAATCTGCTTTATTTAGTTTGTCTTTTTTATTCAAAAAATATTTAAAACATGTCACAATTCCATTAGTTTGTGATCACTGTCTATGCCATTCTTTCTTTCCTGCTATTTTTCTTACACTCAGTCACAGTTCCTTTGGGAGTGTTTCTTCAAAGAACAAATTAAATGTATGCAGTGTTAAACTGCTAGGAGAAGCACATTCACATACCCGAAAGCATAACAACGCACCACATGATTGTTAGCACTTTAACAATGCTTTTCTAATCGCCTAAGAGCCAGCTCTGTGATCTGGTTCCAGAGAACTTAGTGAAAATGAACATGTGGCCTTCAGGGGGTTAAAGGGGGATTTTAGCTGAAGACAAAACTTGAAATTAGTACTTTGCAGCACTAAAAAAAATAATTAGATAATAATTTTCAGTGCTTTAACTTTAAATGCTCTTCCAATTTGCAGGAAATAAAAAAATAAAACTTAAGAAAAGAACTGCAAATAAGGAGAAATTTACAGTACCAAAAGAAAAAAAAAAAAACACATTTAACGAGCAGGAACAGTTCCAAAGGCCTGGTTTTGCAGTTTGTTTGTCTTCTGTAAAATTTTCCAATGTCAGTTTACATTTCCATTCTAATCTATTTTCTATCATTTATTCCGGTCTCGGTGACATTGGGAACAGTTATGAGCAGAGACCCCCAGACTTCTGTTTTCCGAGCTACTTCTTGTTGGACCATTTGTTGCTGAATGTTGGACCGTTTGCACGCTGCTGGAGCTGCTATGCCTTCCAGCGTCATCGGCCATTTTGTACCCCAGGATAGTCTGCTACTACAACTCCCAGCAGGCATCGCGGCTGTTAGGACGGGGGCGTCGCACCTCTGATATCACAGTGGAATATATAAGGGCATCGGAGACGCCCACCATTGCTTTTCACGCTGGAAACCGGACCGGTATCTGGCAACTGAAGCGCGTTATTCTGGAGAAGAAAATCCCACGTGGACTTTCATTCATTCTCCAACGTTGGCCAACGAGAAGACAATTCATGAAAGAAGTTCCTGGAATGGGAAGGCCAGAAAACTCAGCGAATTAAGCTTACAAGAATAGGAAGACTTGTAAATTTTACTTTACGGATCGAAGACGGGGGATTTAAACTTTCCCAAAAACCCCTTGTTTTTTTTCCAGTCTTGAAGCCCCCCAGCTTCGCAAGTTTGGGGAAAACCTGAGCGAGGTACATGAACATTGGGGACGCTAATTCAGGTTTGAAACTACCATCTTTGTCTGCCCCCCTTTGTTTTTTTTTTTTACTGGTTGCTGCCAAAAGTTTCATGACTCTTTGTGTGCTCACTGAGCTCCCAACTTTGGGGGTTTTATGATACTTTGCGCATGGTGGGGGCCGCACCCAAAGCTTCGTGGAGCACCATATTCTGTCTTGTTTTGCCATAAATGCTGGTTTGATTTTCATACCACTAAAGCTGTTTTCTCGTTTTTTATTATTTTCCCCCTTTTTGTGAAAAATTTGCTGTTTGATTGGTGAAGATTTTTGAATCGGATAGCGAGGTTTTAGGCTGTTGATTTAATAAATTTTCATTTAGAAAAAAGGAAAAAGCGTTTGTGTTTATTTTGAGAAAGAGTGATTTGTCTGTCAAATAGGTCAAATCCCACATTTGGTGAAAACGGGTTTATTAAAAAGTGAATTTTTGTAATAGTTATCATTTTTACTGAGAATTTAATTTAATTTGAATATCAAGGGCTTTTAGCCACCCCAAAATTTTCTGCTTATTATAAAATCCTAAAGACACAACAAGGTTCTTACAAGGTACAGTAAAAGGTAATGGACAGTCATTTAAGAACCAAATGTTTTGTCGCCTTGCTTTTTTCATTTGGTTTATAGACCATAACCTACAAGTTTGTGACCTGTATTGTAGATTGTACTCTTGGTTAAAGAAAGGCTAACAATAAAGTTAAAAGTGAACTTTTGTATTGCTATGGCATGCTGATAAGAAAATAATATTGCGGTGCACAGCTGAATTTAATTTTTTTAAGTTGGCAAGTTGGCAACGGTGACTGTTATTTATTTACTGCAAATATTGATGATTTTGATTTTGATAGAAAACAAAATAAGAGATGAAATAACTTAAATTTTGTATTTTTTATGAAAAACCTTTATACAATTTAAAAACTTTCCTGACTCGCTCCTCCAAAACACTCCAAAGTGGCTCAATAATATTTAGAAGGGTGATGTCAGGTCGGGGGAGAGTTCAACTTCACTTTATTTTCATCAAACCAATTTTTCCCCAGTCTTGTGTGTTTTTGGGTGATTGTCATCCTGAACACAGCACCGCCTTCAGGATAAATTTTTGAACCATTGGAGCACATGGTCCTAAAGAATGGCGGTGCCCTTTGGCATGACCGCCCACAGCACAAAGTATTGGGCCAAGGAATCCATGAAGGGCAGCCCAAACCATTAGATCCACCCCCATGTTCCTTGGGCATGCAACAGTCGGGTGGTACGCTTCTTTTGGGGTTTTCCCACCGTAACTCTCCCCGGGTGTGGGGGAAAACAGGGAAAAAAAAAAAAAGGGTTACCAAAACAGAGAACAAAAACAAATTTTACATTGTCCACGCCCCCAAATTTGCGTCCTTGCACCCAAAGAAAAACCCACGTTTGGCATGGCACAGTGACCAAAAAGGGTTTTTCTAAGCAGCCGGCCCGTGTATATTGACCCTGTGGAGTCCCGACGGGCGTTCTGGGGGGAAAAAGGAGAGTTGAGGGGCCATTTAATTTGCCCCGATTTTGGGCACCGTGGTTTTAGTTTTTTGGGTACAATCCGGGTTTTAGCACCCGAACATCCCTTTTGGGGAAACTTTTTCTTGCGTCCCCAGTTAAAACCTGTTTGGGTGTGGTTTGTCTTCTTGGTGGTATGCTAAAAATACCCTGGATACCAAGGCTCTTGATAAAAATACAAAGACTTGCTGTCTTGGGACAGATGCGCCAGCAAGAGTGCACCAAAAAAGTGTCCCCTTTTTGAACTCTGGCGGTATGTCACCCATCAATATGTGTAGTGCATTTTCAATAATTTTGAGCATAAAACTGATGCTACTTAACTCCTAATTGAATAACCTTCACAGTCTGCTCTTACTGGTTGCAATGGCAATCAATGAAGACTGTGCACCAGGATAGCTCAAATATTAGCCATGAAAACCTCCCACACTAAAAATAACACAGGGGTTTCAGGTTTCATTGTCCAACCATGTAATAAAAACTATATGCTAGATCAAACTCTTTAAAACTGCACTCTCTCTTTAACCCGAGCACAATAATTATTCTCGCCAACAATATCTGTGTATATCGAGGATTAAACAACATAAATATTATTTACCCCTCATGAGATGACGTATTTCATCTGCCTGGCTTGAATTTTCATTATATTGCAAGGTTACTCAGTGGGAATAATCCTCCCAATGCCTGGCAGGGGCCAACTCCTATATCATAATGGATGAGTAAATTCCCTTTTTATGCAAGATGCTTATTTAGCCAAAAGCATCACAAAGGTCTTTTATGCTCTGTTTGGCATAGTGAAACACACCTGACCATCTGCTAACCAGCTTTACTGAGTATATGTTTAAAATTTTGCTTATGAAGCAGTTTATGAGTAGTATACCCATGCATACAATTACTCTTTAGAAAGATGAAAGGCTTATCTTTACCTTATCCACCTATATGCACCGGGTGTGCATAAAGGTTTGCATATAGGCCAACTAAATGTTTATTAAGCCTGAGATTATATTTTGTTTTAAAAGTAGAATATTTAATGTATTCCTAAAATTTGCTGAGCAACAGCTCCAACGATTGCAATGACCACTGGCATGAATGAGGTCTTACATTTCCTCCAGAGTCTCTATTTTGCCTTTAACCTCTTGGTATATTTTAAGCTTTTTAATTTCCTTTCTGGTCATCTCTCATTTACTTATTCCACCACCACAAGGTCTAGTTAATAGGCATCACCTCTTTGTAAGTCTGTTTAAAAATATATTTGTCCTGTCAGTCTCAACCAAATGCACAACTTCCAGCTTGTACTTAGCACAGAGGTTTCTGCATATTGATCCAGCACCTTGGTTATGGCATTCGGTGGACGCTTTGCGTCACCACATGGAAAAGCTGCCTTAAAATAGTGATTTTCCACCTGCTAAGAAGTGATTTTAGCATCCAGTTTGCAAAATGAAGAATTTAATCTGCCTTATAATGTCCTTAGTTCTTTTATTAATTATATTATCAACATCAAAACACAGTGGGTCTTTTGCATGATGTACAAGCTGTGTGTGTTTGATCAGTTATGTGCGCATTTTGCCATTATCAGCAGATGATCACTGACAGTGATGTTACGCTGGAATGATGTTGAATGAAGTGTTGCAAGGAATTTTACCATAAGAGAAACATCATGGCTTCTGTTTGTGATTTGCTCCAAGATTGCTTAGATAATCCTACATATAATCCTCTATTTTCATCTATTTTTTATATTTTTATTTTTGACAACCAAAATCTGTTGTCTGTTCTCTCCTTGTAATCTGTCATTCTATCTTTGCCTCCTTCTAGCCAAAGTGACAACAGACATTTTTGCATTTCAAAAGTGCTAAATCCACAGGCAAAAATTGCACCTACAAACCGTTTCAGGCTTTGAAAATCGCATTGTGAGTGGTAAGGGATGACATTTGCATATCCTCCTCCCATGCATGTGCGCGTTTGGGTCATTATCATATGTTTTGCATATTCATGAAGGCAGACACACTAAAAAGTTTGCGCCTGTAGTTTCGCTGAGTTTGCACACGCAATTCAATTACTACGTCGTTTGTAGATCAGCTTTGCTGACGCAAAGAGGTTTGTGTGCGGCTTTGTACACACAAATCTTTTGAAGATCAGGCCCCTAGTGGTCACTTAAGGATGGTGGCTCTGCTCTGGTACTCACTAGTCTTTGGCCTCCCTCCTGATTTTGCATACAGTCTTAGGGTGTTTTTACTTTGATTGAAACCCTGTGCATTGTGAAGAGCTTGTCTGCTATGATATTAGTGGCTTATTTCATTACACAAGTACTGAAAACTTAGACTGTGTTCTTATCATTCACTTCTGGACCTAATATGCCTTAAGTACTTGACTATGGCAGACTTTCTCGTGGGCTCTTCAGGGCTCTTGTTATGATTACCTTTAACCAAATAACATTCTAATGTTGTTGCTGTTTAACAGCATTAGGTAAATCAGTGAGTCAATTTCTCACTCATTCTTGACTTGATGTGTAAAGGAGGAAGATGATGATTGCTCCACTTTGAAACTGGTATTCATTGCAACTCTTTGAGATGATCTGGCTGAGTGAGGTTCAGGTCTATGCAGAACAGTAGTGGGAGCAGAGTTTCACATTGGCTGTATTATTATCCTTGATGTAAAGATGGCCCTTGTGTTGTTTACAGTTTTTTTAGATAACAATACTCTGCAGTGTTAACACAGATTTGGTCCATGCACATGAATTCAGCAGCAGCCTTCAGTTTCTCTTTTTGTGATCATTTTGCATCATGTTAGAAGCAGTCAGGATGCTTATATTATGTAATATTTAATTAAATAACAATTCAGTCTGTTAAGAATACCAGCCCAATATACTGGTGGTATTAGAACAACAGATAAAAGGGTGAATTGAGTTCTGGCATTAGTGAACAACAAAACTCTGCACACACAGAATAAATTCACACAATTTCTTAAAATATAAGAATTTATTAACAAAAATAATTCAACTGCAAGTTAAACATGTTTCAGTTAACAAACTCTTTATAACAATTTAACTAGAACTACCAAGCAAAATGAAAGAATAAGGAAAACTAATGAACTATATAGAAATGAGGGAACAAGGGAATCAATAAAAATGGTTAAAAAAAGATAAATACAACGATGCAATATTACCATTCAGTATTATCTATGTTTGAGAACCAAGGTTTATCTTGGGGAATCTGGAAATGAGGTTACATTAGTTTTAAAACTAACTAAGAACAATAACTGCTGTATATGCCCAAGCAACCAATCACAACGGGAAATCAGAAGAGTAGATAAAACATAAAAAAAAAAACATATTTTAAAGAATGATTTCTTGAATAAAAGAACAACCTTCTGAATAAGTGATTCTTAATGGTGTTTAATTAGCTATTACAATTAGTAAAATAATATTCAAGGTAATATTTTATTCAAACCCTTCTGGACAGCTCTTAATGTATTACCTAGCCATCACATGCGATAATGAACTACTAAGATGGTGACGAGTCGTGTGTAAACATCTGATTTCAATAGTGCTAGCATCAGCCATTAGCGATTGTAGCTAACAAAGGAAAGCTTATTGCTTGTCCAGCACTTCTTTAAAGTCAAACATGTACCTTAAAATACCATTAAGGTATGTCTGTCAGTGTGCCCCAGGGCAGATGTGGCAACAGTGTAACTTACCACTGTCAGTGTGTGAATGTGTGTATGAATGGGTGGATGACTGAATGTAGTGTGAAGCGCTTTGAGGACTCTGGGGACTTGATAAAGCGCTATACAAATACAGGCAATTTATCATTAATAAAGATTGAAATGCATATGAGCGTTGACAGTGCGTTATGGTTGATCTGTGTTTAAAACTACCCTTTAAATAAAGTTTTTCTTAATCTTAAAACACAAAACAGAACAAATAACTAGCCTCAAGGCTGAAAGGTCTGTTCACTTTAGCTGAACAGATAGTCTGTTAGCACTTAGCACAACTTCACCACAAACAAAGCAAAACATCATGAAATAAACAGTATTTAGATTATTTCATCCTAAACTAATTTTCTCTGCCCAAATATCACCTCTTACATGTACCGTTCTGAAGCAGAGGGTAGAAGAGCAACGGTTTTGGGAAGTGAAGTTGGTCCTGGCCTGGGGAAAACTTCACTCGACATTGTTAGAGACACGGTCTCTGCTGGGAACTCTCTGGTTGAACACAGGTTGCTTCTCTGTAGAACCTCAAAGAGGAAAGTTCAAGCCATCCTTGTCTTAATTACCCCTTTCGTATTAATGCTGGATTATTTGTGCAGCAGATCATACTTAACTTGTGGTGGCTTTTGATCTGCGGCTATTCAACCATCAGATCGTAGTCACTCTGGATCAAATTTGTAAGAGTTGGTCTCTTGCCAACAAGAAGACATTCACGCGTGTTGCCTCATACTGACCAGCCCTCGGTTGAGAGTCGCGTGGAAGTGAAAATCCTTCAGCAAACAAAGTGTTCGCCTTCCTGGGATGAGCTAGAAGTTGTTAGTGTCTTTTAAAGATGCAGAAAAGTTCCTACCAGCGTTTTGTATACAGTTCAGTCCATGTTTCAACTACGTTTTTAATCATGGCTTGGGTGCACAACAATTATATGTTTTGACGATCAACTATAGTCATCAGGTTTGATTACCACAGGTTCTAAATAGTTGCTGCTCCATTTTTGCCAGATATTTTTCTTTTTCTTTTTTTCTTTTTTAAGATAAAACTTTCTCAAATTAACACAGTTCATTTACATTCTAACATGCTCTCTAACATTGCTTGTTCTATTATTAGCCAAAGCTGCTAATCCGTTTATTACTGAACAAAGCAATAAGGGGGTGAGGGGGTAGGCAGTTTATTTCTTACCTTTGTAGTTTTGGTAATATCCTACCAGATGGAGACATTGGTAAATTTTGTACTAACTGTTCTTCTTACCCGCAGGGGGGATGGAGCTGTAATGGGGCTATCAGTAAGCTTAAAATGGTAAATGGCCTGAACTTGTATAGCACTTTATAATATTTAAATAGATTAGGATGTGCGGTCTAGGATGTTTAATACTTAACTGTTGCAGAAAAGGGAGCTTTAATCACCTTTTAAAGTCCTCGCAAACATCAGAGTCTCACAGTTTAGGATGCTTCTCCAAGATTTTTAGAGCTACTCAGTCTTCTGGACACTTTGTCCTCGCAGCTTGCATAAGGTGTCATACCCTTTGGTTTTTCCTCATCATTTTACTTCTTAGGCAAAAATCCTCTGGAAAATGGGGGTAAATGGTTTACTTGCCACATTTTGGCAGTGTTAAACCTACAGCCGCAGTTTAATGTTTTGATTCTGAGCTATCCGGTTAAGCTTCTGCTAGTGAGGGGATGGGCTAGGTGTCTGTGTGTCTGCAGCACCGCTGTGCAAATGAGTGCTAACTTGCGTGAGTGTGTATGCCTATGTTTTGCCTAATACAGCCTCCATTGCATTTTGACAACAATAGCTAGTTTGACCTTCTGCTTTCTTGTACCACAAATGTTTTTGTGAGCACTTAAATAAAAACACAATTTTGAAGTTTGCAAACTTGTTAGCTGTGAGAAAAACTGTGCTTGGCTTTATAGTAGGAAAGGGTAACATATAATGTAATGCTTTGAATGTAAAAAAAATGTTGATGATGTAAAAGAATGTGGCCATTTTGCTAAACTTCACTAAGCACCACTGAGTTCAGCATTAAGAGGTAGCTTCCGCTAAAAATACAGCAGATATTTGCAGCTGTCATTTCCAATCTAACACTGTGTCCTTGTCAGATTTAGAATTTCCACCAACCATTTGTAAACACAATTATTTCTTCTGCTTGGAAAAACAATGACTCCTCTGTAATTACTGTAGCTGTTTTTGTAGCTGCAGCGTAGGCGTGAACACAGGGTTAGAATTTCAAGCCAACTGGGTGTGCAGACATTCATGACAACACCTGGCACTTTATTGTGTCTTTTCTCTCTTTGTATGGACTTTGAGCTAACAAAAACAGTTTCAGGGGATAGCCAAAAAGAAAGATAAAATAAATTATTTTAGCATTTCAAGTACTCACAAGGCGACATCACATGGTCCGTTTTTTGGGTATTATTTGATGACTGGGTGTATAATGTGAAGTACAGATTGTACTGCTTTGCCTAATCTTGAAAAACAGTTTCAGAGTACACATTTTGTTTTACACCCTGACTGGTGGGCCTTTAAAGATGCTAAGACAGCCTGCTCATAATGAGTCCATAAAACTGCCTTATGTTTTCAGGCCATCACTGTTATGTGCCTGTGGTGATGGATGCTCTGTCAAGGCCTATGAAGCATTAGTCTATTTATTACTATAAATCAAAATTTTAACTATTGGCAAAAATCAATAGATGTCTTCACATTACCTTATTCATACAACTGTAGATTTTAGCTCCATTAGGTGTATTATAATTCTACAAATAAACGAGACGTTATTACACTGGGCATTTTCAGGCAACATAATAATTGAATTACAACCAGATTATGTATTCTTGCCCTGCAGGTTAAGTGAGCATATCTTGAAACGTGGTTTGTTCTTTTCTCACCTAGCAATACTCTATTTATCTACTTTGTACAGATCATAATATATTAACCCCTTCATGTAATTTGGGCAAATATCCAAGAGGCTACTTGCTAGATGCAAATGGCATTAACTGTGCAGATTCAAAACTGTTTTTCTTATTTTGGAAGTTCTTGTTGAATCATAAATTGCCTGAGGGAAAGATGGGTATGAAGGCAACCCTGCATAAGTCAATAGCATAATTTACAGCAAGCCCTCCATTACCTGTGTTTACATTTCATGCTCTTTAACCTCTTTATGAGAATATGAGTGTGCTTGGAGATATTTATTATGCAAGGATGGAAATCACCACCTGTGTGGCTGGTTAAATTGTTATGCTGAGTTTACAGATAATATTGGAGAACCTATCCATTGCTAAGGCGTCAGACATTATAAATTGCACCTATGAAGAGTAATCAGTCATGTTACACCTAAACAGGGCCAGTATTCAGCATTATATATGCTGCTTTATCATGAGCTGAACTATTACAAAGATTAATTTCATCTTAGCTGAAATTTCATTTCTAACTGCTGCTGGTGCTATGGCTTGTAATAATGGTGAAATCCCAAGGGATATACAGTATATTCAGAATAAAGACAGTGAAAGAATTGCAACAATTAATAATAATAAAAAAGCACACAGACAGGGTAGATGCTAATGCTCCTCCCTAAATATGTATCTAAACATGCAGCAGGACACGCTGTAAAAAATATTATTTGTTCAATTTGTAAGGAAGAAAGTGAGGTTAATTTATAAGTCACCTTTCCCAAACACAGGTTGTAAAGCACATGTAAAATTCATGTATAATCATTCATTCATACAAATTGTCAATTGTGATAAAACAATTAGGGATAAAATCATCATATGACCAGGTTAAACAATAAAAGCGGTCTTTAAAGGTATCCAAAGAGTCAAAACAAAGTATAAGAAAGAGAAGGTTTAAACGAAAGCTTTGGAGTAGAGCTGTGCATCTCTGGTTTGTGGCTGATACGATGCGTATCTCTATATACTGCCAATGATCCGACAAATTTAAAATACCGTATTTTCCCGACTATAGAGCGCACCGCAATATAAGCCGCACCCACAAAGTTTTAAAAACAAAACGCCCGCACTGGGCTAAAAGCCGCTGATATCGACTGAACTGATTACATAGTTTAACTAAACATAACTGAACTGATTAGTTTCTGAATGGTGCCTGTAGCATAAAAGTGAAAGTGCTGATCAAAGAAATAAGAAAAGTTATTGATTGGTTTATTCATCGTCCTCCTGCGAACTGAAACCACTGAAGTGTCGTCACATACCTTTTCTGTGTCGATGTCAGTGTTGCTCTCCGTGTCGCTGTCATCCCGGGGTAAAGCTGGCTCTGAAGCTGTGGTGCCCTCTTCACGCAGCAGTCCAGCCTTTTTGGAACCCATTGGTGATGGTAGATTCCTTCATGCTGTCCCACGCTGTTAGGATCTACTGACAGACATCAGAAAATGATGCTCTTCGCATGCGGCCAGTTTTTGTGAAGGATTTATAGCCGCTAGTCATCCAAGCCTCCCATTCTCCCCGGAGTGCTGCTTTAAACACTCGATTCACACTGATGTCCAGGGGTTGCAAAAACTTTGTTGTACCTCCAGGAATCACAGCAGGAATTGGGTTCATTCTCTTGATGACTGCTTTCATTGAATCGGTGACGTGGGCCCTCATACAAAACAAGCAGCGCTTTTTTCCGGTGAAAAAATCCTCCTTAGCACTCCGTTAACCAGTTCTTCATTAGACTTTCTAGCGTCCATCCTTTCTGGTTGACTTTAACCACAATGTCCTTTGGGAGTTGGTCTTTCGGCATAGTTTTGCACATAAAAATTACCATTTGTGGAAGCTTCTTTCCAAAGGTGGTGCAGCCCAGGACACAGGTGAAATGTGTCCTCTCGTGTCCGGTGGTTTTCACCATAATGGATGATGCAACTGTCTTGTTTACAGTCCTGGTCTGAGGCAGATTAAATGTCAATGGCACTTCCATATTTATAATGTTGTGTGGTCCTATGGCGTTCTCCGCCACCTTTGTTTCAACAAATTGTTGAAAATTTGCAACTTTTTCCTGGTAATCCGGGGGGAGTTGCTGACAGAGAGTTGTCCGCGCCCTGATGGACAGGTTCTCTCTTCTCATGAATCTGAAACTCCAGGACGGTCCTCCGTTAAAATCATCAATATTAATTTCGCGGGCGACTGATTCGGCTTTCAGCCGGATTTGCACAGTGGATACACCTCGGCCACCTGTTCTCTGAGTGTTAACCCAGTCCTCAAGAACATTTTCAAGTTCGGGCCACCTGCTTTTATGTCCTCTGAAAGCCTTTCTAGTCTTTTGGCATTGAATGGGTTCTTCCCGCTGCCGTCTCCAGCGCCGAACCATGGATTAATTCAGGCCAAGCTTACGTGCAGCAACTCTATTTCCTTCCTGTACTGCCAGATCGATGGCCTTCGATTTAAATGCAGCATCATATGAACTCCTTCGTGTGGTTTCCATGATGAGTGAGTACGGGTTTGAAAAAAAATCTCCGTCATGCCTGCTGCTTGCATGTGCTAAATAAAAATTAGCGCTATCTTCTTTGATTTCCAATTATGACTTCCCACCTGTCTCGTTTTTTTCACTTTCTGCTAAAGCGCCCCCTGGTGGGTGAAGAAAAATCCACAGAAAAGCCGCATCTCATTATAAGCCGCATGGTTCAAAGCATGGGCAAAAAGTAGCGGCTTATAGTCGGGAAAATACGGTACTTAGATGGAAAAAAACAATACGATGTGATACAATTCACAGCTCTATTACAATAAAGGTCAATTAACTTATTTCAGGGCAAACAATTCGGTTTTTTCAAAGCGCCAAGAAAAAGCAAACAAATAATGCTTTTCATTTAAACATACATAATTAATTACCTTGTCAAAACACCAACCTTTTGCAAACAGGTCTTGTCTACCAATTCTAGTGCTTATTTTATAAAGCTTAACTTAAAAACTAAAACACTGAGGCTTAATCCAAAATTACGATACCTGTCATGCTGCAGATGTAATTAACACAAACTTGGTAACTCAGCAGAGGGCAGAAAAATACACTTTCTATATTATGTTATTATTAACAGTAAAACATATAGTTTTCCAAAAAATATTTTTTACCTTTTTTGTTTATAATCTATGAACATTTGATGCTTCTGCAAACCAGCACTACCACCACATATGAAAGTTAAGGGTAATGATAGTGAGGCATCAGAGCTACGCTGAAAATTTTGTTCTAGTTTGAATTTCAGCCAGTGTGCGCGTTTATAGTGGTGACTTGACTCTCCCTCTTATCACCTGGTTGGCTAAAGAACCCGATGATCTCCAGCTGGTTGCTCTCTGGGGGGAGTGGGCTCTCTGGCTGACCGCTTTGCTGGGCCAAGGCTTATCTGAATTCAAATACTGTTACCCATTTCTCTTACCATGATTTCATTGCCGATTTCTGTAAGGTGTTTGATCTTCCCCCTCCGTGAGGAAGGCGCAACTAAGAGGATATTGACGATGAAACAGGGGAGCCGTTCAGTGACGGGCCACTCCATTGTCTTCCGGATCTTTGCTAAGGAGACTGGAAGGAACGGAAATCCACTAAAGGGTTTTATAAGCTTTCTGACCGAACAGCTAAAGGATCACATGGCAACCAGAGATGAGCGGGATTACCTCGACAATGCTATTGATCTGGCCATTCGGATAAATAATCGGTTAAGAGAACGGAACAGAGAGGAGCTACAAACCCTGGAATTCTTCTTCTGTAGTGTTTGAAAAATTTTAGCAACACCTTGTGCAGAATCTTTGTTTCATGGGAAACCTCATACTCGTCATCTTCAGCTTCATCTGGGACTGGGTCACGGGGGCAGCAGACTCAGTAGAGACACCCAGACGTCCTTCTCCCCAGACACCTCCTCCAGCTCCTCCGGGGGGAGCCCAAGGCATTCCCAGGCCAGCCGAGAGACATAGTCCCTCCAGAATGTCCTGGACTCCGGCCTCCTCCCGGGGGGACGTGCCTGGAACACCTCCTGAAGAAGGCATCCAGGAGGCATCCAGTATAGATGCCCGAGCCACCTCAACTGGCTCCTCTCAATGTGGAGGAGCAGCGGCTCTACTCCGAGCCCCTCCCGGATGGCCGAGCTCCTCAGCCTATCTCTAAGGGAGTGCCCGACCACCCTACAGAGGAAGCTCATTTCACTGCTTGTATCCGGGATCTCGTTCTTTCAGTCATGACCCAAAGTTCATCGCCATAAGTGAGGGTATCACCGACCGGTAAATCAGGAGCTTCACTTTTCGGCTCAGCTCTCTCCTCACCACAACGGACCGGCATAGCATCCCCATTACTGCAGCAGCCGCACCAATCCGTCTGTCAATCTCCGGCTCCATTCTCCCCTCACTTGTGAACAAGACCCCAAGATACTTGAACTCCTCCACTTGAGGCAGGAACTCCGCTCCAACCTAAAGAGGACAAGCCACCCTTTTCCTCTCGAGAACCATGGCCTCGGACTTGGAGGAGCTGATCTTTATCCCATCCGCTTCACACTCGGCTGCGAACCGCCCCAGTGCATGATCTAGGTCTTGGCTAGAGCGGGCCAGCAGGACCGCTTCATCAGCAAAAAGAAGAGACAAAATCCTCTGGTCCCCTAACAAGACCCCCTCCGGCTCTTGGCTGCACCTAGAAAGCCTGTCCATAAAAGTTATGAACAGGGCTGGTGACAAAGGGCAGCCCTGCCAGTATCCAACATGCACCAGAATCAGATCCAACTCAGTGCCGGCAATGCGAACCTAGCACCTGCTCTGCTTGTACAGAGACTGGATGGCCTCTAATAAAGGGCACCCGACTCCGTATTCCTGGAGCACCTCCCACAGGGCACCACGAGGGACACAGTTGAATGCCTTCTCCAGGTCCACATAACACATGTGGACCAGTTGGGCAAACTCCCATGAACCCTCGAGTACCCTGCAGAGGGTGAAGGGCTGGTGCAGTGTGACAAAAACTACACTGCTCCTCCTGAAGCCGATGTTGTGCTATCGGCCGGTCACTCCTCTCCAATACCCTGGCAAAGGCCTTACTAAGGAGGCTGAGGAGTGTGATCCCGCTATAGTTGGAACACACTGTCCGGTCACCCTTCTTATGAAGGGGGACCACCACTCCAGTCTGCCGGTCCAGAGGCACTGTCCCCGACAGCCACGCAATATTCAAGAGGTGCATCAACCAATTACAGCCCCACAACATCCAGAGACTTGAGGTATTCAGGGCGGATCTTATCCATCCCCAAAGTCCTGCCACCGTGGAGCTTTTTAACCACCTGGGTGACTTCAGCCTGCGTGATGAAAGAGTCCAACCCCAAGTCCCCAGCCTCTGCTTCCACCAGGGAATGCGTGACAGCAGGATTGAGGAGCTCTTTGAAGTTCTACTTCCACCGCCCGATATTGTCTGCAGTCAATGTCGGCAGCTCCCCACCCCCACTGTAGACAGTGTTGGCCTCACGGTACAAGTCAGCCACCTTAGGGGTTCCACAAGCCAACCACAGCTGATAGGACTCCTTCTTCAGCTTGACAGCATCCCATACTGCCAGTGTCCACCACCGGGGTCGGGGTTTGCTACCGGCAACAGGCACCGCAGACCTTACGGCCACAGCTACAGGCAGCAGCATCGTCAATAGATGCAGAGAACATGGTCCACTCAGATTCTATGTCTCTAACCTCCCCCGGAATCTGGAATCTGGCTCCGCTAGATGTTCCCAGCAGACCCTATCACAATGCGCTTGGGGCTGCCAAGTTTGTCCGGCTTTCTCCTCTTCCAGCGGATCCCACTCACCACCAGGTGGTGATCAGTGGACAGCTCAGCCCCTCGCTTCACCCTGTGTCCGACACATGTGGCCGAAGGTCTGAAGACACGACAACAAAGTCGATCATCGACCTCCTGTTTAGGGTGTCCTGGTGCCAAGTCCACTGATGAACACCCTAATGCTTAAACTTGTTGTTCATTATGGACAATCTGTGACTAGCACAGAAGTCCAATAATGAATAATGAACAATGTCACGTGCCTCGATTGTGTAGTCCTCATTAAGGTGTCTTGAAACGCTTTTTGTCTGACCCGTCACCCAGAGCCTGTTTGCTATGGGAGACCCTACCAGGGGCATTAAGCCCCAGACAACATAGCCTCTAGGATCATTCGAGCACTCAAACCCCTCCACCACATTAAGGCGGCGGTTCAAGGAGGGGCAACCTCAATAAATATAAACTTTCCAATGATAAATGAGCTGGGTATGGATAGTGTAAAAATTATATATACATGTATATTTTCATTCTGTATACTATGGATGCCACTTTCAAATGTAAAGGGGGGGGGGGGGGGCATAGTTAAAACTTGGTTTAAG
Source organism: Crenichthys baileyi (assembly GCA_036173005.1). Taxonomy (NCBI): domain Eukaryota; kingdom Metazoa; phylum Chordata; class Actinopteri; order Cyprinodontiformes; family Goodeidae; genus Crenichthys; species Crenichthys baileyi. The sequence goes on from JAHHUM010002484.1 coordinate 29,887, forward strand.
CTAAAAGCCAAAGTTCATCAGTAGTTTATGATAAATGAGGAAAGCATTTTTTAGCATGTTTTATGACAAAATATTAACAGTCCATATAAACCTTTCTTAAGATATGTTTCTTAGAATTCTTAGCAAACATTCTACTGACTGAGAATAAATCTATGCTGCTGACTTCACAGATCAGTCTTTGCACATTGAGCAACAGCGAGCAACAGTATATTTATAAGCTAATTAGGTAACTAATCTGGGGCCTGACTGTTTAGTGCCCTGTTTGTGTGAGAATTTTAAAACAAATCCTATATCTAAAGGTAGTGTAGTGTAGTGTAATGTAATGAATAAATGGGGGTCATGTGAGCTTGCTTGTTGGGAGGTGTAAGTAGTCTGTCCACAGCATTTTGTATGACTTGGAGGCAGGAAAAGGATGATTTATTCAAACTAGTACACAGGGAATTGCAACAATCTAAATGCAAAGCACAGATTTTGAATGCTGGATTTAGGAGTTGGACAAAAAGATTTGATGGAAAGCCAATTACTTATTAGAGATAAACAGTGGACCAGGGCAAACAGCCTATCCAGTTGATAAGGCTTAAAAGACATAAAGTTGAATATAATCTGCATTAAAGTTATAATAAATAGTATTATTAGATGCCAGCTAAAGATTCATGTAAAAAGCAAATAATGTGGAACCCCACAAGTTAGAGAGTTGATCTTGGAAGTTAACTTGTTTGTCAAATAAGAAAATGTCCTCCCAGATAAATAGGAAGAAGACCTAGCAGAATTACGTGCAGAATCAGAGATACCAGCTAAAACCCACAGCCTATTCAATAAAATGTTATGGTCATTGGTATCAAAGGCTGCACTGAGATCAAGTAATATTACATTGGAACAATTCCCAGCTTCAGAAGCCATTAAAATATAATTATAAACCTTCAAAAGAGCTACCTCAATCGAGTGCAGTTTTTGAAAACCACACTGAAAAGGGTCAGAAATGTACAACTTACATTGGAGAGCTCTAAACAGACATTCTGAAACTTTTTTGTAATAATTTACTAACAAAGGCAGTTTAGAAATTGGCTGATAATTACCAATAAAGCTGCCATCAAAATTGGATTTATTTAGTAGAGGAGTTACCTTAGCGGGTTTAAAATAGGATGGAACACAACCTTGCCTCAGTGAGCTGTTAATGATTGAGAACAATGAAGGACCAATGCTGATAAGACTCCCAGACAAGATAGTGGGAGGTAATACCTTTATGGAACACGATGAGAGTTTCATTTTGCCAATAAACATAGCCAAGTCATTAAGTGTAACTGTTGAAAAAGAAGTAAATAACTCCAGAAACTGAGAACCATCAACATAAAAACGTAGAGATTAAGATTTAATTTTCATTACCGTATTAACAAAACGAGTAAGAAATGTTTAAAAGTCATCCTAAGAAAGTAACACAGCATGCTGAGGTGGAGGAGACACAATCATACCCTGGGTTTTTCCTATGGTATTATTTGAATTGGTATTAATAACACAATTTAAGAGATTATTGAAAAAAGAGGGTCTAGCCTATGTCACTGCCTCATTAGAAAAGTAAAGAAGCTCTTTAAAGAACTCAATATGGACAACCAAACTGGTGGACCTCCATCATCTTTCTGCTTTCAACCAGGAACATAGAAGGCCTCAACTCTGACTGTTCAACCAGGGTGAGCAAGAAATAACAGAGCCACAACTAGTTTTGTAATGAGCAAACTAATTGAGAACTGTAAACCAGTGTTCATTAAAATAATAATGAGGAGCTTAACATTATAATCAGAGATGGATGTAAAATTAAAAAGACAAAAAAAAATTCAAAATAATCTTTAAAAAGCGGCTGCACGTAATACAAACTTGAGAAAATGACAGGTAACATTAAAGGAGAATTACTTATGAACATTCAGCTAATCTCCTTGCACAAGGGTGCAGGGAGATTAGCTGGTTCCCAACTAGTTTCAGGTAAACCTTGTAGGCAACCTTCTCTACAAAGCAAAGAAGCATCACCAGGAAGGGTTCTTCACCTGCCTTGCCTACTGATGGTGGTGCCGATTATATGGCAGCCCCGTTTGATAAATACCAGCTAACCATAAATTAGCTAGATAAATACCATCACACAATACATTGTAATGTGTTAATTGATGCTGGATTATATGTTTTGACTGATCGCATTTGCAACTTAACCAACAAAAAATTTATATTTCCTGTTTATCCCTATAACAAAACCAACTGAAAATGCCCATAGTTTAATGTCTCCAGATATATTACATTTTCCTACACTGGTGATTGTTTTGTGAATGCCACCCTGGGTAACCACCTCCTTTGGTGAGTAGAATCGCTAATGAGTCTTCACTGATGTAGAACTCCTTGCTGCCTCACCTGGAGCTGTACTTAAGCAGTTCACAACTAGCAACAGGCCAGTTAGATTGACATTGTTTTTCCTTTTTTTGTGAAGATGTATTTTTTTTCCAGATTTCCTAATTCACCTCTTGTAATGTAGCACTGAGTTTCTCTCACTAAAGCAAAATGTGACCAGGTTACCTTGCACTCCACCACATATTAACTCAGTTTAATGAAAAACGCAGCCAACTGTTGAAAACTAATCAAAAAAAAAATCATTTGTTTTTTTCATGTGTCCTGTCTTGGCATTTCAGGCATACCACATAGAGAAACTAGTTGCCTACATGTGCCAATGCAGGTTTGCTCTACCAAAAGGAAAGCTCAAGATAAAATCTTGCGTGACTGACTTTATTAAATCAAGACTTCATCCAGCATCAAATTAGGCAGGCCAGATTGCTGCAATAGTAACCTGTTTTTGTGTGACCTTCAACCATTTAATTTATTCATGTGGCAATGGGTGGGTGTGTGGGTGACTGTTTGTGACCTGGTGGTGCACAGTTGTTAGGTCGCAAGAACAATAGAAAGCCTCCAACACACAGCACCCAGAAGCAGCAAAGGAGAGTCAGACTGGCTCCAGCAGCCCCAGTCATGCAGACACAATGCATTACCCCAGGGTAGCCATACGCCCCGCACAAAGGTAGGTCGTCAGTGAAGCACAAGGCCAAGGAGACAAAGGTCACACCACCATCTCTCGCTTTCCCACTAGAAAGTCAAGACGAAGAGATGTCCACCAGTGTCTAATGTAGTCCAGTTGACCCACTAGACCCATGACATTAGCACGAATGGAGATCTGTACTAAAATCGGGGTTGTGGATAGGTGTGCAAGACTCCACTGCTTGCTGAAAACAGAGTCGCCCCCCACAATCCCAAAACTCTAAGTGTCTCTAGTGCACCCCGATTCTAATCTTTTAAATGGATTCTTCAATTTCTCTGACGAAACTTTATCCAGATGTAGGGGCAATGTCAGGAGTATGGCTAGTGTATGGATAACCATAGGAAACAATAATATCTAGGAGTGGGTGTAAGGACAATACACCGAACTGTGAATAAGTCAGTTGTTAACCTGCTAATGTGTACACATGTTACAGCTAAAAGTATAACCATAATAGTGAATTTCTCCATTGTGACATCAATAAAGTCTATCTTACAAACTATCGGATGAACCTTGATATTCTGTTTGATGCCCTCTTTGCTCAGGGCACCTGTTTATACTTGTGAACTTTGAACTTATAAAGCTTAAAAGGGATGAGGTGAAACAAAGAAATGTCACACTTTCTGTTTAAATGAAATAAACAAGAAGGTTAAGGTTCTACATAGTAAGATATTCTGCATTTCAAAGGCAATACTTGGCATCACAGCGGGATTCAAAAGGCTATGTCCTTGCTGAACAATGGGAGTGGAATATTGAGTCTGGCCCCATTACAAATTCAACTATTCTTTTTTTTTCTTTTACTGCTGTAGATTATGTTCATTGATCTGTGAAATTATGAGCCACCATTAGAAAGACTTAGCTCATGCTTCAGACAGCCTGAACTCTCAATCAGTCTAGTGAAAATCCAACAACCAAATGGTAATATTCATCACAATGTATCACATTGATTTACATGGAGAGGAGTGTTAGGAGATTTTTAACAACTCTGCATGCCCTCAAGTATTTTGTAGGGATTATTATGATTAACATGACCAACTAAATTTATCGCAGTAGACTTAAAATTATTTTCATCTCAAGTCATTTAGTGCAATCACCTTTTAGTAGTAAAACCCAAACATTTATTGACTGAAGCAACTGAATTAGACAGGACTGCTGCCATTTATGATCCAAGGCAGTTGCCAGTGCAGTGAATATGAGTTGCTTAGAAAGTAAGTACGATTATATCTAAGATACACATCATCCTCTGACTTTGAGCATAGATTGTATCTTAAAAAGCTGAATGCTTCTTTTTAGCAGCATATGGAAGGGAAAAAGTCTCGAAGATGCACATGAATTGTTGCATCTTTATTTTGTGTTAATTAGGTATGATACAATTTAAATTAAAGAGAAATATCTAACTGGAATTAGATTATTGAGTCTGATTGGCAGTCAAACTCCCCAGCTTGAATTGCACTGTATGAAGAGCTGAGCAGCAAGCTCTTCTTACTCGCTTACATCCTGGTAAGTGTTCAGATTGATCTTGAATTCATTTTCTTGCAGGCACCACCCATTTAGCGATCCCTATAATTGCTGCAGTGGTACAATATTATTATTTGGACAACATCCAGTCAGTACACTTCAGATAGCTAGCCCACCTTTGCATTTTTAATGTGACCCCTGAAGCATTTAGTAGAGTCCTTGCATTAAGCCTATTTGGTTTTATCGATGCACACATTGAAATCATTGATTTGGGATGGAGGTCAAAGGGGATGACAAATAGCTTTTTTCTAAATACCTTATCACTTCTCACTAATGTTTTGTCATTTACATTAGCAAACCCAGGATGAGAGTTAATACACTCTTTATTTACACATTGATCCTGTTTTTGAACTTTACATGCCCACAAAAAACTTTATTGTACTTTAAACACCTCAAACAATGTATGCCTTTTCCGCTAACAACAAATGAATTCCACTATAAGGATATCCTGCCAGACACACTGTCAGTAGGTTTTAGTTTAACCAAAGGCCTGGGAACACCTTGGGCTCCCCCCGGAGGAGCTGGAGGAGGTGTCTGGGGAGAGGGACGTCTGGGTGTCTCTGCTGAGTCTGCTCCCCCCGCGACCCGGTTCCGGATAAGCGGAAGATGACGAGTACGAGTACGAGTACGAGTAAATGTAAAACTGTAACTTGGTGATATAATATTTGTGTCACATTCTGAGGCTGAGGTTGACCAAAGTGCAGACAAGAGCTGGGCGGTAGCATGTTGTAGAAAGACTTCAGCTTTTATTCCAAAGGTTCTCCAAAGAGACGAAGCAAAGACACTGCAGGTACAAGCATGAAGTCGAAATCCCAAAACTTACAAAAGTTGACTCTGAAGGAACATGGTAAACTCAAAACTTAGACAAGGGTAGTGAACGGGAGGAACCAGCGAAGAACAATCAAAACCAGAGAGCTTATAAACAGAGGGAAGTGGAGTATGGACCAATGAGACTGATAGGCAGGAAATCAAGGGAGATAGAAATCAGGTGTGGACCAGGCTGCAGACAACTGAGGGAATGTGAATAGTTGCTAGGTGACCAGACTAGAAAACAAAGGGAATACGAGAGGAGCAAGACAATAACATAACCAAAGGGGAACCTGACTACCAAAACAAAACTATAAGTAAGGGACTAAATAACAAAACTCAGGGAAGCAGATCTAAGGAAAACTATGGACGAAGATAAATAACCAAAAGAAACATAAGAACCTAGAATAATCATTAACTAAAGTAAACTGAGAAAGTAGAGGGAATAGAAGAAACACCACAACCTAATAATTAACAAAGAACCCATAAAGAAAACCTTGACCGTAAAATAAACAAAACCTAAACCAACACTGACTGAAGTAACTGGAAAGGAAACAGAGAACGTGAGAACTAGAATATGTGCAAACCAAAAGTAAAAAATAACTAAAGCTAACCTATAAGGGAGGCTGGAACCATAGAAACTAAACCGAGGAACTAAGCTAGGAGAGAGAACAAGTACCTAACATAAATAAACACAGATACTAAATGAGAAACTAAACTAGAGAATCCAAGGAAGACAAAGAACTATAATAATCACAATAATAATAATAACAATAACAATAACAAGAATAATAATAATAACAACAATAACAATAATAATAATAATAAGAAGAAAACCACACAAAGTAATAAGAATGTAACTACTAAGAAACTAAGAATGAGAGGAGAGAAAACAGCAAACACTAGGAGGCAATACAGCGAACAAAGTTATCAGGGACAAAAGGAAATAAACAGACATGACTACAAAACCCAAACTAGACGAAAAAGTAAACAAACACAAAACCAAAAACAAAGTCCAAAATGTCGAACCCCGACAATTTGGGTCAGAAAAAGGTCTCAGTGTTCAGTTATGCAACCTATGCTAATGGCCCATTGATGAATGAAAGTAATCTAAATTGTGGCAGCAAACCAGAATGAATAGGTGTGTAAATAACTTTAAGGTTAGAAAAAGCAGAGATTGCCTTCTTCAATCAAGACAGAAGATACATTTATTTTTTTGTATTTGTTATCACTTTTCAGGTAAGACAAACACATCCAGTTCATATCCAGATAAAAATCATCTGATCAAGGTGATCATTTACACCATACTGAGCAAGCATGTAGAGATAGCAAATAGGAACCCCTACATACACTCACCGGCCACTTTATTAGGTACACCTGTCCAACTGCTCATTAACGCAAATTTCTAATTAGCCAATCACATGGCAGCAACTCAATGCATTTAGGCATGTAGACATGGTCAAAACGATCTGCTGCAGTTCAAACCGAGCATCCGAATGGGGAAGAAAAGTGATTTAAGTGACTTTGAACGTGGCATGGTTGTTGGTGCCAGATGGGCTACAGCAGCAGAAGACCACACCGGGTGTTACTCCTGTCAGCTAAGAACAGGAAACTGAGGCTACAATTCGCACAGGCTCACCAAAATTGGACAATAGAAGATTGGAAAAACGTTGCCTGGTCTGATGAGTCTCAATTTCTGTTGCGACATTCGGATGGTAGGGTCAGAATTTGCCGTCAACAACATGAAAGCATGGATCCACCCTGCCTTGTATCAACGGTTCAGGTTGGAGGTGTTGGTGTAATGGTGTGGGGGATATTTTCTTGGCACACTTTTGGGCCCTTAGTACCAATTGAGCATCGTGTCAATGCCACAGCCTATCTGAGTATTGTTGCTGACCATGTCCATCCCTTTATAACCACAGTGTACCCATCTTCTTTCCAGTTCCTTGTTGAATCTATGCTACGAAGGATTAAGGCAGTTCTGAAGGCAAAAGGGGGTCCAATACGGTACTAGCAAGGTGTACCTAATAAAGTGGCCAGGTAGTGTAGATTTTATTTATCCATTCTCTTTTACCAATTGATCAATTTGTTAATTCACAAATTTAATCTCTAAATATTTTAATTTATTATAAATGTTTTATAATGATTTCTCAATTTATTTTTTCATTTCTTTTAGTAATTTTGTCATCTTTTTATCTGCCACTGCTGTTTCCTAATTGCCAATTCCATAGATTCTCAAGACCAATAAAAAAAATTTTTTTTTGGTTTATTTTTGTTTGTGTAAAGCCCTTTTTTGATACATTTTATATGCAAGAAAAGTGGTAAGAAGTAATTTTTGATACATTGTTTAATGTGAATAACATTTAATATTTTCAGTTTATTTGTTAATTATTTATGAGCCCTGCATTGACTATTGTGTGTTATAATACAATTATCTTGTTTGTTTGTTTAAAACTGGCCACTTGATAATCAAAAATTATTTGTCTCTGAAGACTGGGACACACAAAGGAGCTCTGAAGGGTGGGACCCACGGAGAAGCTAAGGAACACAGAGGAGCCAAGAAACAGGAACACAAGGTGGGTCCCCCTGGACACCCTTGTCGGAGAATTTAGGGACATGAGGACAAGGCAGGTCCACCTGGACACCCTTGTCAGAGAACTTAGGGGCTGGAGGACAAGGCGGGTCCACCTGGACACCTTTGTCGGAGAACTTAGGCTCTGGAGGACAAAGCGGGCCCACCTGGAAACTCTTGTCGAAGATCTCTTGTACTGGAGCGCGAGGCAGGCAGCAGTTGCTTGAGGCAAGGAGTGGGCACTGGCGCTCGGAGGCAGCATAGCGCAGGCTTTGCTGGTTGGAGGCAGCAAGGAGCAGGCCCTGTTGCTATGAGGCACTGTGGAGCAGGCCCAGGTGCTTTCAGGAAGCAAGGAGCATGCTCTGGGACCTTGAGACTGCGTGGAGCACACTCTTGGACCTTGAGACGGCATGGAGCATGCTCTGGGACATGAGGCAGCTTAGGGTAGTGGAGGCGTCTGGCTAGACCCACTGGAGAGAAGGAGTGGAGACATCCTGGCCACGGGGCCCACGTCTGGAACGGCTGGACTGTGTTCCACCAAGTGCCGATTGGAGAGAGGCACTTCTTATTTCAGTTTCCCCTGTGATGGCAGTCTGCTCTGAGGTGGTTGAGAGATACTGTGGCACCATGGGCCACTTCCTTGAGGTGGGATCGCCAGCTTTGAGACCCAGAACGCCAATCGCTCCTCCACCTCGTCCTCTGACCGGTGAATGTTTTTCTACGCCTAGTGCCAGAAATACTTAAAAAGAGTTATTATTGCTTTTCAGAAAACGTTAATTGGTTTGGTCTTTTCTGGTTAGAAAACAATTGTTAGATTCTGCCTGGGTTCTGGTTTGTGTTTTCGTTCTGTGGGATTTGATAGTTTATTTTTCTTATTCCTGAATTCTTGTGTTCTTGTGTGTGCTTTATTTCAGCATCATTAGTTGTTTGGGTTTGTTTACTTTTCCCATGGTTTGGTTTTGTATCAGTTAACCTGTTCCTCAGCCTCCCTGCATACCCGGTCCACACCTGTCTTTAATTCCTGCTGATTGCCTTGCCTCTCATTCCTGTGTTCCACATTCACTTCCCTCAGTTTAAAAGCTCAGTGTTTCCCAGTGCTTGTCGCTGGTTCCTCCCGTTCACTACCCTCTTGTGTTTTCTGCTGGCTTTATGTTTCCTCGTGGGAGAACTCATGTAAGTTTTGGAAGCTATTCGTGTAAAGCTTTAAGGAACCTTTGATTAAAGAAGCTTGTTCTCATCATGTTGCTGCCCAGTGCTTGTCTGCATTTTGGTCCTCTACAGCCACAGACCGTGACAACAATTGCATGTTTCATCTTCTGAGTTGATGTGTTCTTCTTGTTAGTTAGATAATTGATTTGGTTTAAAGCAGAAATAGTTCACTATCTGTGTCAGATGTCTGTGAATTATTAGATTTGTCAGATATATATATATTTTTTTGTCAGAGATTGAGGCATTTTAACCTATCAGAAATTGTGGCTGCCTTTGTGTTCCTTGATTACTTTTTTAAATGCTTGAAGGAAGATACATTTTTTATCTTGTTTGAATAATCAAATTCAGTGTTATATAGGCCAGTTTTTATACATGTATTCACTAACAAGTGATTACATTAATTTATTTTCTAATCTTATCTTTGGTTTTATCAAGTTATGGTATATGAATATCTGTACATCACCTTTTATCATTTGGAATAATTAGTAATTAATAGAATGTAACCCTTTATGAACATTACCTTAACAAACATCCCTGGTTAGAATTTAAATATTTGAATAGCTTATATAATGTACAGTATAAATTTATATGATTCTGGAGTTTGTGAGGAGTCTTGACATACATTTTTATAAGGGTGGCTGTGGCGAAGGGAAAAAGAATAGCAATGTTTCACATGAGATTATAAATACTGTGCCTCACATTTTACCTGATCTGACACGCAATTGTTGTGGTGTAAAAGACACTTCAGTGGTCAGGAAGACTCTAAAAAGTTTTTATGAATGCAGTCTATTTATCATTTACATTGCGAAGCAAAAGTAATCCTTTTTAATAAAAGCATCTGTGTTCTTTTTTACTTTGGATGAAGGATGATAGTTGGGTTTTACACATGACTTTTTCTTTTCCAGACTGGAGCTTGTCATCAGTCTTCCAAGCGACAAATAATGACCTTATTTACATTTGGAATTTAAATTCTCATATTTGAATAAAATTCAAATCATTATTTCCTATTTCCATTTACACATAACCACACAAGTACTTCTGTTGGCAAAAAATAAATAAATAAAATTTGATTGCGTCTGTTTTGGTTTTCATACTGGAAAGGCATATTGAGAGAAACATTACATCCAAGTATCTAAAGTATGAAGAGTTGGACTGCATTAGTCCATGGTATAATTTAAACAAACAATTGCACTTCACTTTCAGTGTTTAACCATGTTTCTCTCCTAGACATAGCTATTGGCTGAGCTTTTACTATGACTGTGTGCTCTCTTTCATACTCTTGAAAACTGGCTGAGAGCTTGGCTGTCTTTCCCTCCTAGATGAAGCCACTATAGGAGCAACAAGCTGTTAACATTTTACTTTTCTTTCACATAGAAAGTACTCCTGTGTTCTTTTTCTGTGTAAACCCACAGTCGGTCATGGCAGATGGCCGCTCACACTGAACCTGGTTCTGCTGAAAGTTTCTTCTTGTTAAAAGGGAGTTTTCCTTTCCACTGCCGCTATATGCATGCTCAGTATGAGGGATTGCTGCAAAGTCAATGCAAGCGACTGTCCACCGTCGCTACAAGCTCATCAATCATCATCAATTTCATTGTACCTTCCAGTACAAATACAATAAAGACTATTATGTTCTGTTCTGTTCTATTCTAGTCTATTCTATCCAGAAGGTGGGAATGCTGCAAGACACAGTGACTCAATGCAGTCTCCTTGGTTTCCTTAGACTGAAAACTTTTTAACCAATTTGAATAAACTAAATTTGACAACATTGCTTGATAATTAAGATCAGTTGGAATGTATGTACTTGATCTGGGATCTGTATGATTCGCTTGAACTGACTTTATAAAGTGCTTTGAGACGACATGTGTTGTGAATTGGCTCAATATAAATTCTGAATTGAAAAACTGAACTAAAAACTGAATTGTATAATATAACTGAACCTGCTGCTAAATAACAGATCAGAGTGACTGACCCAAAATGTTGTTGTTGGAAACAGGAATGATGACATGAGTTGTGGAAATTCCATTTAAACAACTGAACAATTACATCTTACTGTATGAAAACACAGTTCTTGTCAGATACTTGTAAATCTGCAGTATGAACAAGTTACCAAGTGTCCTCACTGTGAACTTTAAGAAGCTTTGAAGGCAGCACTTAATTTTACTGATCCAGCTCACTGGGATACACAGCAAAAATATCTAAATGTTAAATGGAAAAAACTAAATCAATCTTGAGATTATGTAATTTATCAACAAGAGGGCTGTTTAAGCAGAAGCATTTAAGACAGACCCCAATACCATGTGGAACATTGTTGTGGCAACATTGGCACATTAAAAAAACGACAAATAAATAACAAAGTAATAAAAAAATAACTCAGAATACAATTTATTTAGTACCTAGTAACTCTCCATGTGAGGAACTTCCTTCTGTGGCCAGGCTATGATGACAACAGGATATGTGATAACTGTGAGAGAGCATATGTTGATGAGTGATGATCAAATATAGTCAGAAAATATTACCAAAATCATGGGCACATTGATAATTTGACTGGTAATTGCATAAACGAAAATTTGATTTTTTAAAATAATGTCAGCAAATTGCTTTGAAATCTCTAAACTTGGTTTTGCCCACTGTGTCCTTCAGTCAGTTTCACTTGACCAGTGTTAGTATTAATAAGAGACAGAGTGCGGCGCGGAAATTTATGGAGTTGAAGTGCACAACCCATGTACGAAGGCTGCAGTCCTCAACGTGGCTGTCACGTATTTAGGTCCCGGCCTGTTGATCATTGCTGCATGTCTTGCCCTCTCTCTGAACCCCATTTCCTGTCAGTCAACTTACAAAATAAAGACCACCAGTGCCACAAAATAAAAATAAATAAGTAAATACAAAATAAGACACAGAGTGGAAATTCACAGGCTATTATTCAATATTTCATAAGGCATATTCAGCAGTAGTGGGCCTCCTTTGCTTCTTCGCAGCGACCACTAATGTCTGGCACAAAGAATGGGCACACAAGTCAATTTTACCTAGATTTAAATAGGTATGTCAATTATAGGTCCTCAATTGGTAGGTGATAGTCCCAGTACTGTTTATTCTCCAATAAGGTATATATTAGCCATACCAATTAGCCTATGCAGAGCATATCCACATTAGTCAGAACTGTTAAGATTGCACTCAAGTGGCTTCAGTGTAATGAAGACACAGCACCTTTCATCAATGTTAAGCTAAAGCCTTGCAAAATGATCTATTACAGTAGGAATGTTCTGTCATTTTAATTATGCTGCAATGAAAGCTGAGTGTTTAGTCATTAGTTTGGAAATTAGATGGTAATGTAAAAATTTGTAAAGACATATTATTCACGGAAGTGGCCACCAAAAGCACCAAACAAAATTTACCAATTCCAGTGTTTAGTTTTGCACTTTTCTTATTTTCAAACACTTGCAAATTCTCTAATTATTTTTATTATTAAAATACTATTGCCATGAAAAAATCCTAAAGATGGACACTCAACATAATCTATAAAACGACTTTTGTATTGTATATTCATAGTAAAATACATTTTATTTTAATGTTTTATTTTTTCAGTCGTGTAGAATTTTAAATTTTTTTTCTTCACAATGTAAAACAACAATGCTTTTATTTTACATCTGTAAGCCTCCAAAGCAAAATGGGGAAATTACAAACACAGGCCAACAGGGGACAAACAACACAACAAAGCACCTCCCCACAAGGTTTCCACACAATTTGAGCCTGTTCAGTTGCTTTTCCATGTTACATTATAAGAAAGTGCTGGATATTTATACCGCAGATGAACGATAGTTCAATATCTGATTGTAGTAGTTGACCGGAGTGCTCTCAAAGGTTTTTGGATGTTGATGAGATCTCATAGATAAGATGATAGCTCGAAAATACCTGTGGAATCATGCAAAAAGCTGGGTAGGAATTACAAGAAGAGCTTGATGGCTGTAATGCCAATATAAGTTTTTCTATTGATTATGAAACGAATGTAAGTCCTTTGTAACATACATTTTTTAGGTTTATCTGTACACTGGAAGCAATATATCTAACAGGTCTGCATAGCTAATATCTGTGAAATATTCTAATTAGCATCTAGGTAAGGTTTGTGGTTCCATATGTGATTGTACAAAATGGAGTTGTGACTGCTGACAGACATGAATGTAATGTGGACATCTCTGAAGAATTTCCTCCATGCCAGTGAGGAGAATGTGATAATTCATTCAGTGTTTTGAAGTACTTCTAAGCTTTGAATAATAATGTATATAGGGACAACAGGGATAGAACAGTGACCTTGATATCAAGGTAACCTTAGCAGGATGATCAAAGGGATCCTGATTTCACTTTGTTTTGATTCAGAGAGGCAACTAAAGACTTTGCATAATCACTGGGAGCCAAATTTCAAAAGGAACAGATGGGGTTCTCTAAATTTCAGAGCTAAGAATGTGTTTTCTCACACTTTTTCTCCCATCACCCCTATCCAAAACAGAAATAATGAATCAACTGATAAGGTCATTGGAGAGTGTTTAGTCACTGCTGAACACCTTTAGGAGGTGGGAGAAATAGAACTGTCTTGCAGAAGCATGGCAGCGTATCAGAGTGCACCAGCAGTCAAAGAGAGTTCAGGTGAGACGAGCTGTAAGTGGATCCTCCACCTGATGTCCACATCAGTTTCATCTGACTGATTTCTGTCTCCACTGGTCCAAGTCGAGAGGCTACGGAGGGGAATGGGGCACCTGCTCATCACCAGCAGATGGCTGTAACCTATTCATTCTCTACTACTACTGACCTAATTGAAGACAAAATGCAGCATTTTGCCAAGCCTATAAATAAGATGAAACGGTGATGAATATCAAAAATGTGAATAATGACAAAGTCTTATGGGTTTACTTATTGTTGCGCACAGACTTACCTGCTGCCCCATTATTCCTTTAATTTTAGCCAGGGGTGACAAGTTCATATTGATTCATTTCATGTGGCATGTCAGCCAAAAAGATTGGATGCCAGGAGTTCAGTTTAGGTTTTCCACTAGTGGGAAAATTAAATATAAATTTCTAAATGGTCTTTTTAGCTTTTAAACTCCTTCCTGTCTATTGGCAACTCCTTAAAATGTCCCTTTGCATCTAGCTTGCTTTCTTCTCACATCAAAATGTGTTTTTCACATTTGTTTTATGTTGTCAGATTTTCAGCCAGAAGACAACAGAGTTAACTTCTCCAAATAAGAAAATGATTGAAGAGGAGGATGGCTTGTGGTGGCAGTAGGAGTATAACGAGAGAGTTGCAGAGCTCTCATCAGCCAGCTGCCACGACAAGCTGCCATAGCTGTCACTGGCCATAAGATATATTTTGCAAACGTAGGGGAAAATCGTACTTATTCACTCCTATTAGGATGGTCAGGTCTATAACAGGCATGGGATGGAACCTTGAGCTCTCTTCAAGACTGTTGCATTGAGGCTACCTCATGCCACATGCAACAAAGGTCCCTCAGTAATACATATAGACCAACAGTGAGGACTTGTGACAGCCTTCAGTGTAAAGCATTGACTGGGCCTGAGTTAGAAGTATCCCCGAGGCAAAAAATGTTTTTCATTGCCTGACTTTTCAAAATGCCTTTGTATAGCATTCTCTTTCTTTACGACCAGCTTTAGTTAGTTATCCTGTTGCCATCTGTAATACTGCATCTATTACTTTTAGATGTGGTGACTTTGCATCAGCTCGTATTTTATTAAGCTATTTATTTCTTTATGGATTTAAACATATGAACACACCAAAAGCTTCTAAACATTTTTAACCTAACCCATTGATATGTGTTGGTGGTACACTGACAGTGGGAGATTCAGATTCAATTGTCGGTTTACGTGAACGTAATAAAAATGCCTTTTGACAAAGTATTCTGGTGATTTAGGTAAGACCAAAAAAGCCCTCATCTCAATTTCGAGAGAAGCAGATGTGATGGCTGTTATGTTGGTGTGACATAGTTTCTATGTCTTGTCTCCTCCTTTTACAGAGACAGAAATCCAGGTGACACAAAGACTTGACAAAGAAACAGTATGCAGTATTTCTACCTAAGTACTGAGCAAATTCATGAATGTTTACTGTTTCAGGCTGGTCACTCATCCATTACCTAAGTCTATTTGTTCAAGAATTCACATACCAGATATTTCATAACTTCACACAGTTGCCTCAATACAACTTTTTTTTTTTGCCAACACACAATTCTACAAATGCCTTTATGACCATTGTTCATAAATATATTAGCAAACAAAAGCAAAAACAATTATAAACTACAATTTTATTCATTGGTTAAGACATGTTGATTTTTATTCTGTTTTGAAAGAATGAAGGGGGAGAAAGTTAACCAGTTTCAGGTTAAACAGGCTACACAAATGTGTTTACCTAATGGTTTCAGAAACAATAAGTATTTTCATTAATTCTCTTATGGGACAAATTCTGACAAAATAATGTGACAAAATAGAACATGTCACAAAAGAACATGCATCACGTTTTAAGCAGTGGACAAAGCTCAGCTGCACAACTAACTACATTGTGGTTGATAAAAGGAATTTTGACTATTAAAATCAGGTTTTGTCTAAACAGTGTAATGATCATTTTCACATAAAAAATGAGAACAAGACATTTGCATTTCACATAAATTTATGTAATTCAGTGGACATTGATCTTCAGTGCTATTACTGCATGTTCCAGGTTATTTTAACCTAGCCTACCCAGTTACGTTTGATTCACAAAACTATAAAATGGCAGAGCTAGAGTTTTCTAGAGAATTTGTTATTTCTTCCTTCAAATTCAGAGGTTTACACACAATAAGATTACTATGCCTTTAGATGATTTAGAAACTCGAGATGACGATGTCATGGCTTTGTAACCTTGTGATAGGTTAATTCACTACTATGGAGGCATTGAATGTTGTATCCATGCTGGCTGCGTGCAGGTTAGTGCGTGTGTGTCTTTCACCTCCTTAGGGTGTGACTGGCAGGTTTGTTCCAGCAGCTGCAAGTCTTCAGGGCTAATCAGAAGAGCTTTAGGATGAGTGAACTCTGTGGGAAGGATGCCAGACTGTTCTACACTTCTGTGTGTAATCCGTTCCAGAGACCCGCTCCAGCATTCTGCCTCCTTGCTCCTAAGCTCTGGAGAAGATTACCTTGGCTTCCTTCTCCAGGCATCCCGCAGCTCCTCCGCTCATCCTCTCCTTGGAAGCTCTTCCAAAACTGCAGCTACCGCACCTTTACCTGCCTGTCCACCCTTCTGCGCATGGCTCCACTGCAGCCTCTTCTGGAGACATCAGACTACCAAGTCGCAATGGCTGTCAGCCTCAGCTCTGTGGATCGACCCCCTTCCCCCTGGATCTCCACCCTTCTCCAGATCAATAAGTCTTGCAATATTTCCACCATATTCATAAACGCTCCTCATGTAATTGCCTGCTGGAGTTTAATCCCATATTTTCCTCCTTGGTGACCACTGGAATCAGCCAGAAGCCTCAGTACTCCCATCTTTTCTATCAACAAAGAAATTCTTGAAACTTTCCTCCTGTTTCCGTAATTGTGCCTGCATAAGAGTCTGCCTAGAAAACAAGATGACATTACAATGGAGTAATGGAGGTGTAGACGTATTCTAAGGGCTTTTTCACACCATGATACTCTGGGGGACTCCAGAAATACCTCCAGACGTTCATTGAGTTTGGTACACTTTTACGCTGTACCTTTGAGGTGGACCTAACCACCTGGACTCTTTTGAGGCACTACAAAATAACCTATAGGCTGAGCAGGAGGCAAGGCAGTAAAATATTAGCATGTTGCTCTGAGATGAATGAGGCAATAAAGGAAAATCTGTGGAAATCATTGAAAAATCTATAGGAATCAGACAAAGTCTGGTTAATCCTTTTGTACAATTTCCAGAAGCCTGAAGGCATCACATTTATCTATTCAAAAAATATATACTAGTAAAAACATAGGATTGTCCAGCCACCATGCCATTCAGTGTGTTATCAACTGTTTTACTTAATGGTGTGGAACACTAGTCTTATTTTGACAAATGAGGTTAAATCACTCTTACACAAAATAAACACAAGCGCTGTCTCTTTATCTATCTCTTACAATCAACTATTCTGGTCAGCAACTTTTCACCTAATTAAGCATGCACTGTTCTACAAGAGGGCTACATTAATAACCAAGAATAAGGACGTGTACTGAGGGTAGATGGAAGTCAAACCAGCAGTTTATGGACTAAGTGGAAACTGATCAAAGCTTCAGATTGACTTAGAATATGGAAAACACAATCAGTGGGAGGCAATGGGTTTCCACATAGGCAGCACTTTTGGGAGCGGCTTAACTCTTTACCTGCTAACAGAGCTATTCCAACATACAGTCATAAAACCCCCCAAGGCAGGAACTCAGTGAAAAACACAAAGGGCCATAAATGGTAACACATGGAGATGAACACGCAGGTTAGTTTGCAGCCTAAGTCTGCATTAAGTCAGCTTTAACTTCAACTGAGCCAGCACTCAGTTGATCAAAACCCAGGTGAATACGCTGAGCTTCAACCTTTCTGCGTAGCCACGCTTCAGTGGTCAACAATAATCATACATCAATCAGACAGTTCAGCATAAACTTCCATAAAACACAGCATGCAACATACAACTACAAAAAAGACATTGGGTTAAATGAATTATTCTAAATCACAGTACAGTATCCTACTTTATCCTGCCCAGGCTATTTCTATATTACCAACAGAGAAGAACGAAATTACTTGGTGTAGCCTTCTTTGGAGCGGCGAGTGAGGGGGGGTTGGGCTGTCACGTGTTCGTAAAAGACTCAAGAACGGTCAACTCCTCCTTGGCAAAAGGGGAAAATATTACAGACTGTTGACAGTCAACTGGAACAAAAACAAAGAGGATAAATCGTCTCCTTGGAAAACCTCTGGGTTTTTTTTACTTGAGTAACGCACTCCAGACACACCTTCCACTGGTAAAATAAATCTCCTGGTCTTCTTTTCCCAGCAAGATTTCTAGCTTCATCCAGCTTCTCATGAGGTTGGCCACTGATGGGGAATGTAGCGAAAACCTGCCTTCGAGCTTCTGGTTCTCCAAAGATGTGCTTCCGTTGCATGGTAACCGGTCTCAGCTCCAGCTGGAAAAAGCAAAGTTGGAGCTGTCCGCGAACCCTTATAAAGCTCACCTCCTGTGATGTCAGAGCTATGACGCCTGTTGAGCTGCATCGTAATTCATTTGGAAAAAAATGGACGATGAGTTAACAACAGTTAAACGAGTCCTGTACCAACATTGGCCAAAACGTCACTCAAAGAGGTAGAAGCCATTTCACCAAAAGCAACATACTAGCCTGATTACAGTTTGGCCATGCAGTCAGGAAATAAAACCCTGATTTTTGGAGACAGTTCCTATGGTCTGATGAAATTAAAGTTACATCGCTATATTGACCATTCTTACATTTGGAGGAAAAAATCGGAGGGTTTCAGACCTGGGAACAAATTTCTAACTATGAACTATGTAGGTTGCAGCATTGTGTTGTGGAGGTGTACTTCACAAAACAGATGACATCATGAGATGGCATCATAGAAAACTATGTGGAAGTATCAAAGCGATATCTCAAAACATTAGCCCATTCAACACTGGGTACACATGTGTATTCTAAAAGAACAATGATCCTAAGCCTACTGCCAAATAAGATGCAAAGTAGATGCAAAGTCAATGTTTTTGAATGACCATCACAAAGATTTGGTCTCAGTCCCATAGAAAATGTGTGAGTCAAACTAAAAAAAGGTATGAAAGCATGGCAACCTGCAACCCTGACTCAGTTACCCTAGATCTGTTAGGAGAAATAAGCCGAAATTCCAGCAAACTATTGTGAGATGTTGTGCAAGGATACCTTAATAGTTTCACCCAAGTAAAATACAATTCTATCAAATTCTAAGAAAATGTATTTAAATTGTATATAATTTTGAAAAAGCAATAAAGTAATGCTTAAGAAAATTATTTTTCAGGCATTTAGCAAACATAAATAATTTAGGTAATTGTAAGTGAGCTCTAACAGGAAAAGTTTTGTCTAATTTGATGTCAGACAGAGAGAAGACATGTTACAGCAGGTAAAAAAGGTATACAACACGTTTAGTGTTTTACTTTTGACAATCAAATTCCCAACAAATGTTGGCAATAATCAAAGTAATCCATACATACAAAGAACTCAAGAATGGTTTTGCACATCACCCCAAAAACAATGTCTTGCAACATATGCTACTGGCAGACTTCATATAAATAAAGGAAGGATGAATGGATAAATATTTTGGGACATTCTTGATAAGAGAATGTCCCAAAGACAATAGTCCAAAACACGCAGCTGAGGAAAATCTTGATTGGTTTTAGAAAAAAAGGAAAAATACTAGAATCAATCACCTGGTTTGTATCCAACTAAAAAAAATCTATGAAAAAAAGGTGGACTCCCACAACCATTAAGATCTCAAGATAGTCTGGATGGAAGAATGAGTAAAAAGCCAACTTGAGCGATACATGTGACTAGTTTCTCCATACAGGAGACATACTGAAGTTGTCATTTCCAAAAAAAAAGTACTATGTCTAATCCCAAAGTCTGTCTCCAGCTCGACCTTCCAGAAAATAATTTTTTATGGTACATAATGTCAAAGGCCCACTTGAGGACTGTATTAAATGTTTATTTTAAACTCAGTCTACGCAAAAGAAATACACATTAAATGTTATACTAAATACAAGAAACAATTGTTTAAACTTAGGCCTTGTTTTTGTCATTGAAATTTCTCATATCTAAAGGAATCATATTTTCTCTTTCCCATGTTTATAGATGACCATAATAACACTGTCAGGCTCACAGATATGTATCAGTTAGTGAAGAAATCACACTGTCAGAATCAAGAGTATGTTTCTTTAATGAAGTTTTTAATAACGTTTTAGTGCTCGTGAGAAAACAAACAAGGGCAAAATCAGCTGTATCATATAACAGACAAAAATGTCATAACAATTAAAAAGGCTAAAGTGGAATGCTAGTTATCACCCGCCCAGACACCAATGCACAACCCATATCACTATGCAGGACAAATATGTAATACCTGTAAAACCCCAAGAGAAAAACAAAATGTACAATGTCTTAAATGAGTTTTAAAGGCACCATATGACTGACTGTGCCTTTTCTACAAATTGTGTTGTAAAAAAAATCTGATTATTATTTCTATTAAAAAAAATGGTGGATTGCTATTTTTTTCAATTAGGATTCTAAAAGGTCATCTTCAGTTTTTTAATAGTATTCACTTTATCTTAATTTTTTTTTGCCTGATTACCTGAATTATAATTTGAAAAGTGCTGTATCACAAAAAAAACAAAATTTTTGAATTTTCAAGTGTGTCCATTACCTGTACTTATGTTACCCTAAATGTGGCTAAATTGAGATAAAGAATAAACTATTTTCTTGTATTTTATAACTTCACATCAAACTCATATTGTGAACAAAAGAGTTGGTCGTGGTTGTTTTGAATTGCTTGAACTCATCTAAGTGAATGAACAAGTTTAATGGCAATTCAAAAAGCTTGACTCCATATCCACCCATGTTGGTTTGTTTTTACTGAAGAAAAATAAAACATAATTGTTCTCAATTGTCCAGCTAAATAAAACAAGTACAAGTTAAGACATTTTAACTCCCCATCATCAAATGTAAGATAGCGTAAAGATAACTGAACATGAGGATTTCTCGAAAAAGTGAATTAAACTTCAAAAACGTTCCACCAGAATGTTTTGAAATTATTTGTTATTGTAGCTATTGTACTGTTTCTAGGAACACTGAATCCTGAGTCCTCTGAAGATCTGAGGGGTCTACATGTTTAATATTTAAGAAGTAACTCAGAAACATATTTTGGTCCAAGACCAAATAGTGATTTATAGACCAATAGCAAAAACTTTACTGTATGTCTTTTTACGAACAGGGAGCTGGTGCATTGATTTAGTATGATATGACCCAGTTTCCAGGTATTGGTCAGGACTCTAGCAGCAGTAATTTGGTATAGATTTGGTTCCCTGATTTAGACCTGTAAAGACACCATTATATTAATCCAATCTATTAAAAATAAAAGCCCGCACTTGTTTTTCTGTGTCCTGCTTTGACAGAAATGCCCTTTATACTTGTTAAAATTTAGATCATGCTCTGTGGTTTTTAGCGCCAGTGTGGTCTTTAGTCTAGTTTAGTGGTAATCTCAATCGCATTTTTGGGACCAGAAACAATGACTTGAGCTTTGTCAGCATTTAGATGAAGGAAATTTAAACCGTCCACTCACTGATATTTTGGACACACAGACTTGGTGAGTGTATTGTGCTGCAGTCATGCTGTGACATAGAGATATAAAGTTTCAGCATGCAATCCCAATGAATCTAAATAAACAGAAAAAATTGAGGACAGAAATTTTTAATTGGTGAAGGAATAAAGCAGTAAACATCATACTCTTGTGTAAATACTCACCTGGGGTTGGTAACAGAATGTGCCGCTTCCACACTGTGGAAAAAAAGAGGTAATTGTTTTGTGGAAATAATCATTTATCATTAACAAAAAAAGAAAAATTTAACTAAGAATTTTCATTTACTAACTGAGTTTATTCTTATATGACAAAAGACCTCTCAAAAGTCATTGAAATCTTAAACTGAAATGCAACAAATGCAGCTTGTCACATTGTTCCAGTTTTTGAGGTGTGATTTGATTGCAGAGGAAGTCCAGGTCTTTATTTTCTAAACATTTTAAGTATGCAGACTAGAAAAATAGGTTGAACAAACATACTATTTCCCGTTCTTAAGTAAAACCAAAACTTCTTAAGATAATTTATCAACTCAATAATGTGTAATCATGTTGAAGATGCTCTTTTTTGAACTTTACCCACAAAACCACTAAAAGTATTTGCCATGAATACTTAGTGGAATTATCACTTATACTGTCATGTCCAGCAATGCTGAGTAAGTGGTTCACAGCTGGAAATCTGCTTTTGTTTTTTGAACTTCCTGTTTTATTTTGTGCACTACTTCCTGTCTTGTTTAAGTCAACTTCACTTCCTGAGATTCCCACCTATAATAAGCCGCTGTCACATCCTATACTATCGACCTGTTTCCCATTGTCATTCTTTGTTTGTCTATTTATACCTCACACTGGGCAACTTCCCATTGCCAGTTTTTCTTCTTACCTTGTGTCAAGTGTTCTAGTCTTAATTTCAGTCCTGTCCTTCAGGGATTTTGACCCAGCTGGTAATTTTGGACTTGCCTCTGTCTCTGTTTTGGATACCTCAGCTTTGATTGGATTTTTATTTACTGACCTTGGACTCTATTCAAGAATACTAATTTTACTCCACTTTGTTGGGCCTTGCATTTGTTACCTCTATTCCTGTGCCCTTCCACACATGCATTATATATTGTGCCAAATCAATTAAAACAACAGTAACACCTTATTGTTTCAGGTCAGATTAAGTATTTAAAAAGCACTAGTGCTTGTGGGAGCATGTTTCTGTTAATGGTAATGCACACTTTATGTGTAGTATGTTACTGCCACATTCCTCCTCTGCTAAGCATTCTCAAATTAAATTTATCTTTTACTAGATTGCCAAATCCCACCCATCTGATATGGCACACACTTATAGAGGTTTAAATGGCATTCATGGGAAGAATAATCCTATAACAAAATGTTTATCTTAGCTTATATTTGGCAGTCTGCCAATATTCATGTGTTTCCCTAGGGAAATTGTCAGGGTGAGTGAAATATGGGGTGGTTGTTAAAAAGGCATGAAGATCTCATCAAACAAAAAGTATTCATTCAAATTCTGTTTTCCCAGCAAATATTCCGAATGACAGATGAAACATTCACTAATCTTTAAATCCCCTCTGGCATATTGAGTTTAACAATGGGTCCTTATTAATGAGGCTTTACAATTGTGACAACCAATGTTCAATACATATTCATAAGTGCTTATCTTCTATCACTTAACCCTCTCTAAAGTCATTGAAACAGTTATAAACCTATGGATTCTGACAATAAAAGGATAGAATAGAACAGTTATGTTCTTGAAGCTGCTATTCTGCTATGATATTGTGCACAGTGGTAAATTTGCTGCTCTCCACAGCTGCATCATTTGTATTGGGTAGACAGCATGTTGTGCATAAGGCAGAGACAAATCCCCTAGAGTACCACCAGCTGTATACAACATATGCCTCATAGGTTGCACACCACATGCATCCACAAAATGACACCTTCTTCCTTCCTGATAAAATCCTTGTCGAGGTTGGCACAACGATTTAATTATATTCAAATCCCTAATCGGGATGATGATGATATTGTCTCCATAGTTTCTTTGTGTTTGTATATTTTCTGGCAGCAAATTCCCTTAGTAAAGCTATTTGTTCATAACAAGAAGTATTGATATTTCAGTTTTTGAGCTTTCAGTTTAAAATCACAGTTACATTTCCCAGCTTGTTTCAGTGGATTTTCTCAAATTGCTCTAGTTTCAGTTTCAGTTTCAGTTTATTTTATTTATATAGCGCCAATTCACAACACATGTCGTCTCAAGGCACTTCACAAAGTCAGGTACATACATTCCAATTAATCTTAACCATTGAACAGTGCAGTCAGATTCTGTTATTTATTCAAATTGGATAAAAAGTTTTTCTATCTAAGGAAACCCAGCAGATTGCATCTATATATTTTCCAAACACAACAAGAGAAATGTTCACCATGATTTTTCAGTCCTTACCAGTGGCTCTGGCGTAGGGCTTATCATAGGTGCCAGAAATGGAGGATCCATTTCTGAACCTGCTTCCGCAGTCACAGCAAGGTTGGCGTGGTAGTTAGAGGTGCTTGACAAAAAGTCTCCTTTTTGCCAAACACAGCCAATATTGACAAATATTGGCTGTGCAAGCCTTTCTCTTCAGATAGAGCGTAAAAATTATAGCATCTCCAGTGTTTTACAATCAATTTAAAACAATGTTGAAGGATATCTTTGTATTTTAATTTTTCTTTTTAAGTTCTCTGTCCTTGTTAGGTAGGCAAACAGGCAGGCTGACAGACAGACAGACAGACAGACAAGGGCAGAGAAGAAAAAGAGAAGAACACGCAAAAGGGCTGGAAGGGGGGAAACAAGTAAAATAACAGTGAAAATCTAACAGAACATAATTTATTAAAATAACATGAATACAATTTTTATTATAATATAGAAATAACAGTAATCATAATAATAATTATGATTATTATTTATTAGAATAAAATATTTATTAAAATGGGAATAATAGTTCTAAAATGTAGTACCCCCCAGGCCTGGGAGAAGCACCCTAAGGTTGTAAAGTTGCTGCGCTTGAAAAATGTATATACTTGCAGTGTCAGCCACAAAAACTACTAGATATACAATTAAGAGAGCAGCACTTTACTGAAATCTTAAATATAATGTGAACCAGTAGGGTTGTAAAAGAGTAAGTAAGAACTGTGGGTAAAAGCTAATGGACCAACATAGGCAACATATCAAGAGGCACATGTTTCCACACCACTTGGAAGACATAATTAGTATGTAAAGAAACCTGCTCATATTGATTACTGATCTTTTACAAAATAAACATGTTTGGTTCCAAAATGCCTACCAGCTGAGCTATAGAGAAACACACAACACACTTGTTTACAGAGCTTCAAATTTCTTTACTGAATTAAGTTTTGAGAGCAACACAAATTGTGTCATTTCATTGTGGAAGATATTCAGTATTTAGCTGAATAAAATACGATTTTTATGACAATTCGGCTAGGTTTTTCCCTTGTCGGTTACTATGTTGTAGATTCACGTAGTTACTAAACAATACTTACATTTTGATTAATATTGCATAACATGGTAAGAGCCTCATTAGTCTGATAAAAAAAAAAGTTATATAAGCAGCAGACATGAATGGCAAAAATAAAGTTAGACAAACAGCAAAAGAACAACCAGTAAATCAACCTGATGTTACTCCTCCGAGTATTCATTATTTTGATCATACTTATTTCTCAGGTTACCTTTTTGTGTGCAGTGGTATTTTTTTCAGTCTTTTTCTAATTTTTAAAATGTTTTGATTATACAAGAGGATACTATATAGACAGTGCATTGCAAAAGTATTAGTACCCCTAGACTTTTCTACCTTTTGCCACATACCCACAGAATTAAATATATATTTTGTAACAACGTAATGTAATAATTTATTTATTTATTTTTTTTTACAATGAGTGTCTAAATCTGGTGTGTGTTTTCAGCCCCTTTTACTCCAATTTGTTTACAAGCCAACATATTGCCTTAAGTCCAACAGTGTGTAATTGTGTTGAGAAAACAGCTGCTTTGTGAAGGCCTCTGTTAGAGAACATTAGTAAACAAACAGCATCATGAAGACTAAAGAACATACAAAACAGGTCAAGGAAAATTCTATGGAGAACTTTTAGAGAAGGATGGTTATAAAAAAAAATAACAAGCTTTAATATCATCATGAACCACTATTTGGATGCCATCATCCAAAAGTGGAAAGAGAAGAGTCTCATATTGAAAATAGAGGTAATACAAAAATCCACAGCTCAGGTGGGTGAATTTGTTCTCATAGTTTAAAAATCTTGTGATCAAAGGGTGCTAGAATTTTTAAGACATTTTACAGTAAGACACGAGGAGATAAATCTTAAGGGTTGGCCCCCACGTTATGGCATGGGTTGCTTTCATCTTTAAGCAATCTTGTTTCTGTAATAAACAATATAAGCAGCTGAAGACTCATTTATTAGCCTGGTGTTGCTAGATTTAAAATATTTAGCTTTTATCTTATGAACTATTCTGTTATGTCTTCACTATCCTGAACTTCTGTGTATTTTTTTTTTTGTGCCCTTAAGGTAATGTATATATTTTCATTGTCCAACAGTTTGTGGTTTTTAAAGTGTGCACCAAAAAGATAAGACAATTTATTTGTTGACTGTTGACAGGACAACCATTAGTAATGCTATGGTGTTTGCTCAAGTTTGCCCCTTGAGCAATATTACCCCCCACATGTGAAATACTGTGTTCTAGTCAGATAGAAATACAACAGATCGTTTAGCCTCATGTGCAGAAACACTGAGTGGTAAAAAGCTAACATCCTTAACAAACCAGCCCCAATGAAACATGTTGGCACCATTTCATTTCAGTCATTCTTTTCCCAGCAGGACAGGAATTTGAAGAATAATAAAGCTGAACACAGGATGATGTAAATGAACTAGAAACACTTAAATGTTTCAGCCATGACCCAGGAATACCATCATTTAATCTCCCAGTGCTATGCTGATGGTTTACTCACTAGCAGATATTAGAGGGAGAAAGTGAAACTTAAAGTCATCAACTCCTGTCTGATTAACTGGACTCATAATTATTTGATAACCTCTGAGCACTCATATAGCAATAACATTTAATTTCCAGATGGTTGGTTGATACTTATTTTAAAAAAAAGAAATAAATAAATGACACAACACTATGGTAAAGTATGTTTTTTTTGTGTTCTCCATATACCTGCATCTGGGAAATAAACATCACTAATTCACATTACATAATTGTTTTAATATCAGTTGAGTCCAGTGTGTGTGTTGATCTGCACTTTAATGCATGGACATAGAATTAATTCATTAATCAATGCTTAGAGAACAATTTTGGACCCAAATATCAGGGTGTCTAGCCTGGACCATAAATTTCATTGTGCTGGAACCATTTAGCACATTTGCATGGAGACAGGATGTTGATTTGGGAGCTAGTGAGTGCCATGGAAAGATTTTAAAGAGGCAAAGCACCAAGGAGTTCACAACCACATCCGCATTAGGTCATAAATCTTCCTCAACTGAATAAGCACTCTTTTTATTCCTCTTCCAAATTCATCATACCCCCTTCCGCATGCTTCTTTTCCCTGCTGTCTGAGGTTTTTCTTGGCTCTGCCTCCATCTTGCTCCTGCTCTCTCACTTTTAAGTGTCTTTTCTAACGAGTGCAATGACAGTAAAAGTTTCATCATCGGCCTCCATCCCATTATGCCGGATGATGTTTGTTTTCAATGCACCCAAAGATGAGAAGAAAGCCGAGCTTAGCTGGTTTGCAAAACACAGTCACAGACACGCTGTCAGCTTTTGTCCTATCTTATTCCTATTACACCAAACTCATATTTAGCTTATTAGCAGAGGTTTGTATATCTGCTGCATTATGGATTTAAAACAGAGAAGACATTTATATAATTCCTCGGTAGAAATGGCATTGGTGTGTGACTAAAAAGCTTATTTCTTAGCCCTAACCGTCTGACTGGCATACTTACATCGAACATTCAGGGAATTAGTGGCTTTGTTTCCCGTTTGTTTCCCAAATGCCATTACCCAGCAAATACTTATTATTCAAGTGAAAAACATTGCCTCTATAATGTCATCTAGGATCTTTTGGCAAATGTTTGTGCATTGTTCATTACTTCCCCAATTAAATGAAATAATGAACCTAGTTGAAATAAAGCACCACTGGGGATGAATAATTTCCCCATTTAGTGGAACACTAAATGGTCAACATTTAATGACTTCTGGATGGCTTGCACTGTCAAAAACAGAGGGCACTGATATACATTATGAAGAACAGTGCAATTCTATTAAGTAACAGGAAAGTTAACTAATTTAATTTAAAATTGCATCAAATATGTCCACTGAGAGATTCAAGACTGTCATTAACATTGGAAATTAGTTGTTGTAAATTTGGTAATGGCTGTAAATGGCTTACTTCATCTGACTGATGACACACGCAGCTGCGCCTAGAAAACAGGTGACAAATTGTCCGCTTTCCTCAGACTGCATCTGATTAAACAGATCGATTTTGAAAATATCACGACAGCCTCAGGATCTCCAAAATTGAGAGGACGTGTCAACAAAGCTGTGGGAAGAAAGACATTTCACAAACACTGGCACCTGATGTCAGAACTAAAAAAAAATTGGAAATCAATACTCTGACCTCAGGAGGGGCCACTGTCGTGTATGTGAAATACCGAATAGCAATCACCTTTACAAGGCTCCTAAAGGCTTGGAATAGCACATTTGAGCAGAAACAACATATTGCAGACCAGAGGTTATGGATGTTGTCTGCTTGTTTTCTTGCCAGTTTGCAGAACTAATAATGTTTGCAGTTCTATAGAAAAAAGGAAATAATTTGATATTCCTTTATGTCTGTTTCTGTCAAGTGTGTTGAATTCTGGAGTCTGATCATCTTTACGCAGCAGTAATAAAGAACCCCATTCACAACCTTTTCCAACTGTCACTGGGTTTAAATTCATGTCACTCCAGACATGGTGAAAGTGTCAAGGCAGGGGGCTTCCAACTATCAGCCAATTGTCTTAACATAACAGCAACTGCATTAACAAAATTAACCCTTTTACAGTTTTTTTTCATTGCACCTTCATTTCTGTTTTTCACAGTCTTAGCAATGGGATTTACTCAGGGCATGTTTTTGACAGGTACACTAATGTTTATGTCAATAAATGTATTGCAAAAACGTGGCACCTTGCCATGTGGTGGGAGGGCACTGTTAAAAAAATAAGGAACTTTGGACAAAGAAACTCTTATTGGAGAAAAGGTTCTTTGTGATGTGCAGCAGACTATAAACTCTAAAAATCTTATCAACAACAAATGCTTTAAAGTGGATTAAGAGTGTGAGTGTTTGCAGAAATATTTTTTTAATTCAAGCAAACCATTACATTAGTTGTTCTCTGACATACTTTTAGAAGGACCCTAACCTTAGCCTTCAATTTGCATTTACCTAAAATCCATGTCAGTTTGATTGTTACAGTTCATTGGCTTAAGTACAAACCTTTTTTCTGGAAGTGAAGCCAAAGCTCTTGTATTCATGTGTGTGTATGTATGCATGTCAAAGCATGAGCTACAGTTTTAGCTGTTTATTGACCTCAGATGTCAAACTATCTACAGACAATTGACTTCTGTTCTCCCTCTGAACTTACTTTCACATACAATGACAAACACGCGCACCAAATGCTTGTGTCCACCCGTGCACTGCTGTTGTTGGCAGATGTGCCCACTGAAGCATCATTTGAGTTGAGCTGGAAACTATAACTGACACTAAAAAAGGTACTGAACCTCAACAACAACTGGCCTACTCAGAGCAAAACATGTTTAAATGCTGAGTGATCCTAAAAGAGAAAGCCTGGAGCTGGCACTGTTCAGCACCAAGGATTATTCTGTTTCTGTTCAGTAGACACATGTCAATGTTTCTGGACCTTACCTGCTAACTCCTTTCCAACTCCAGTGACCAAAATTGCAGTAAAAAATAAAAACAGGAGGTATGTGTCAGAATGCTTGACGAAAGTATAGAAATTTTAAATAATTTTTGAAATTAGGATTCACTTAGTCTTTAGTTTCTTGCTTAGAGACTTTAAATGTTTTCAAAATGTACTGCAAATTGAAAAAAGGGTACATTTTATGTGCATGAAAAGCTAATGGGGCAATTTTATCTTTGTGACGTTTTCTTATGTCATAAGGCTAAAATGGTTAACAAAAAAAGAAAAGACAACAGATTTGTGTTCAACTTTAAGATACAGATATTGGATCAGCTTATATGCCAACAAAGATTTATTCCATATTTTTTTAAATAAGAGAGATGATAGGGTTGCCTGATTGCCAGTTGCCTTTGACATGTGATCTTTAGAAAAGGAAAAACATTCAGGTCTCTGCAAGCAAGTAATGTACAGTTCAGAATAGAAGGATTATTAAATATTTGAATGAAAGGAGATGTAAGACTACAAATGAAGAGACAGAAAGCACATGTGCCATAACATGTGTGCCAGTCAGGGATTGTATCCCTAAAACCCTTGACACTTTTTACACACACACATATTTCAGCTTTGACAGTACTGCATTGAAATCTCTCTTGGTAAACACAAAACTGATTTTTTTCGACAAGAAATTACCTTCGTAATATTAATATGTCAAATGGGTGTGTGGTCGCCTATTGATAAAAACAAAAAAAGGATTTAGCAAAAACATGTAATACAAAAATCATCTATGCAGGACATTTTTTATAGTGGTAAAGAGGATAGATTTCTTCTCACTCACCCAAAACAGTGTATCAGTCGAAAAAAAGCATTTTTGTTCCAAGAATATTAAACAACTGGACGCTTGGTTGTATGGTGAGCAACCACCCAACGCTGAGAGAAGAGGACAAAACAGTTTATATCATGTCTATAATAAATAGCTCTAGGTGTGCTTTAGTAGCCAGACAACCATGGCAACTGATGTTTGTGAGCATGAAGATTTTCCTTTTATTTTCCTTTTATTGTGGTCTTTACTTGTTAAGTTGTTCTCTGTCAGGACATAACCAAGGTTTAGGTCCGCCGAAGACATAAAATGAATAATCATTCCTTATAAATGTTCCTTTTGCATGTGTTCCCATGATAATTAGCTTCAGCTGCAATTCTTTTTTTTTTTACTTTATGTCTGAGTCAAATAAAGTAGAATGTTTTCTGACTGTGCATCAATATTTTAACTTTCTTCCACCATATGTGTAGCATTAGCTGGAAGTGACTTTTTACGGTCAAACCAATCATACAAAGTAGAGATATTCTTGTGACACAGAAAGGTTTAAAACTATTTTCTTGACCTCCTTCTCCCCACTGGATAAATTACGATATTTTTCTTCACGTCATGAACTTAGAAATTAGAGCTGGAGACTGTTCTATCACTGCTTTGTTCCAGGGTGGCCATTGTGTTATGCTCTGTTGCCCAGGTTTGCCCTCCCAAACATAAAATCAACACTCTTTGGCAACTTTAATTCATTATCATTGGCTACATGTTTCAGCACGACTCCAAATTAAAGCGATGATACATGGCAATTGTTTTTTTCTAACATTTTCAAAACCTATAATTTGCAGGAAAGTGAGTTCAATCATTAAACTCAGAATTAAATCCAGAATTCCAATTTAGACTTCCAAACATTTTTTTCCCATATTTGAGGCCATACCACCATCTTTCAAGCACTCTAATTGAAATGAGAGGTAATGATGCAGGAATATTGATTGTCAACATATCTGCATTTTCTTGTAGGACAGGCACAACCATATTGATTTGACCCTGCAACTCACCGCTAATTTTAAACGATGTACAGTCATCAAGACGAAGCCAATCTTACAACTTAAAAGCCTGACAATATGGAGACTGCAATTACTGACTAAGCATTATTCAAATTAGAACCCTTTAGCCCAAGCTGCTACTGAAAATGATTCCCATGTCAGGAAACTGCTGATAGATATATTTTTAAATGGTGTTATGACCAGTATTTATAGTACACTATATGCTAAATTGAGGTTTCTGGGTTATAGAATGACTATAAATTTGAGTCTGTGCAAGCTCTATTCCAAGAAGTAGTGGGTTCAGCTAACAAATTCTAAAACTATATCAGACACCTTGTTACATCAGCTGAAATGCCCGAGGCTTTGCTGCTCTGGCTAGCAGAACATATTTGAATCATTTAGCTGGATAAATTAAAGCATCTTCACACCAGATTCACAAGGGGTGGAATTTATGTTGTGAGGTAGCTTATGAAGCTGATCTGACACACTTTTTTTTAACATAACATTGGATGCCCTGAAGATGAGCTTATTTGTATTAGATGTCTGCTATTGCAATTGATTTCAATCTCACTAAGTCATGTCTAATTAGTGTGTCATTATTTTTAAGCATATTGTAGACAACCAAGCATGGTAGTCTTTGCTGATCACAAAATTTGTATTGTAATTGGTATAATAGCTACATTTG
Organism: Crenichthys baileyi; assembly: GCA_036173005.1. Lineage (NCBI taxonomy): Eukaryota > Metazoa > Chordata > Actinopteri > Cyprinodontiformes > Goodeidae > Crenichthys > Crenichthys baileyi. Next base: position 61,887 of record JAHHUM010002484.1, read on the forward strand.
TTTAAGTTTACAAAGCAAATGATATCTTTTACTGAAATTAAAATGAATGTTGTTGCATCCATAGTTTTTATATGTTTTGTGTGTCAAGGTTGATGAATGAAACTATTACAATAAAGCTAAAATAACAAAATACCCTGATGCTGCGGTGCGGCTGCCGCAGTAATGGGAAGGCTTTGCCGGTCCATTGTGGTTAAGAGAGAGCTGAGCCGAAAAGCGAAGCTCTCAATTTACCGGTCGGTCTACGTTCCTACCCTCACCTATGGCCATGAACTTTGGGTCATGACCGAAAGAACGAGATCCCGGATACAAGCGGCTGAAATGAGCTTCCTCCGTAGGGTGGCCGGGCACTCCCTTAGAGATAGGGTGAGGAGCTTAGCCATTCGGGAGGGGCTCGGAGTAGAGCCGCTGCTCCTCCACATCGAGAGGAGCCAGTTGAGGTGGCTCGGGCATCTATACCGTATGCCTCCTGGACGCCTTCCTCGGGAGGTGTTCCAGGCACGTCCCACCGGGAGGAGGCCCAGGGGACGGCCCAGGATACGCTGGAGGGACTATGTCTCTCGGCTGGCCTGGGAACGCCTTGGGCTCCCCCCGGAGGAGCTGGAGGAGGTGTCCGGGGAGAGGGACGTCTGGGTGTCTCTGCTGAGTCTGCTGCCCCCGCGACCCGGTTCCGGATAAGCGGAAGACGACGAGTACAAGTACAAGTACGAGTACGAGTACGAGTACCCTGATGCTGAAAAAAAGCTATACAACCGTGAAGCAAGTTATTTTTTGCCTCGGTTATTTCATATACACCAATCAAATAATACTTATTTAATAAACTGTAATTTAATACATTTATGTTAAAAATCAATATTTTTTTTTCCATTAATAGCCTATATTTACTTTATCCTTGCATATGATTCAATTGTGTTCAAGTAGTTATTAGACAAGATGCACCATACACTCTGGTTACTGATCCAACACAAAGACAAACAAAAGAAAGAGCCACACTACACTATGACTCTTCCTTTTAAGGTCAGTTTTATATCACCAACAAACACACTATGCACATCTTTAGAGAGTGGGAGGAAGCCAGAGTGTCAAGAGAAAACCAACGCTTGCAAGCTCATTTCTATTTAAATAGTAAAAGATGTGCCTTAGGTGATTTTTTGTGTTTGTGTATATTTCTGTAGTTAGAACCTAAGGTTAAAATTTCAAAATATAATAGAGAACTCTGTAAAGAACATTTGTATTTTTAAAACAATTGTGATGACAAAAATGTATCTAGCGCTTCTCAACTTTAATTACATTTACATTGTTTATCTATGCACATTGTGAACAGGTATATATTTATCTGTGACTTTTAGTGAATTATTTAAACTACTTTGTCTTTTCTTTTCCACATTAATAATCTTTGTTTGCTCTCCACATAACTTTAAGGAATTTTTTAAACACAAGCATGACTTTTATGTACATTTTCTTTAATCCACGTGGGTCAATTCTACATACAAAGCTAAAGGTTCCCAACATACCTCCTCAATGTATTAAATATCCTTTGGATTTTTTACCAAGAAAATGAAAAAGATTTGGGTTCTGTTGCGGTAGTTGCTCTTCTTGGTAGTATTGGTCAGATTTATGCAAACTGGTTGGTTTCCTGGCACTCATAAGCATAGCCCAGGCTTTATTAGAGTTGAGGTCAGGACTTTAGGAAGATTAATGGTTCCCTACTTTTCCACTCAAAAAACAGTTTTCGGTAAAACTTGGTAAAACTTACTTTACTAAGGACAATGACACTAGTGATACACTTGTGTATCTGTGGCTCCTGGGTTGTTCCTGAACATGACAATCAAGTTCCTATCGGGTTTGGTTCTTCTTTTCCTGACTCTGACAAAATGGCAACTTATCAGAATTACGTATGTCATTATGTTAGAATCTGCAAATTGTTGACTTTTACAAGTTGTGTACATCTGTAGTATTACTTGTGGGATTTTTACTGAGTTCACTGAATGGTTCTCTTGTTCTGAAAACTGGTCAATCCAATGAGTCCTGTTAAACAAATCCTACTTGTACTGTCAAAGACATAATAGCAGTTTCAATCAGATATGCTCATGAAAAAGAAGCTAACGTGCCTTGGCCTTAAAAGATAATCTAGAAATTTCAGGATCACTTTTTTAAAGATTTGGGTAAACGAAAGTTTAGAGTTGCAACTGTATGTTTAATTTTGTCCTTGCATAGATTTTATAGATTTAATCATAGAAATGAGTGGGCCTGTGCACGAAATTAAGGCACACGAGGCTCCCGGCACTTTCAGATGATGTGTTGCTTTTTAAGATCTTAAACTAAAGGGGTTGGACAATGAAACTGAAACACCTGTCATTTTAGTGTGGGAGGTTTCATGGCTAAATTGGACCAGCCTGGTAGCCAGTCTTCATTGATTGCACATTGCACCAGTAAGAGCAGACTCTGAAGGTTCAATTAGCAGGGTAAGAGCACAGTTTTGTTCAAAATATTGAAATGCACACAACATTATGGGTGACATACCAGAGTTCAAAAGAGGACAAATTGTTGGTGCACGTCTTGCTGGCGCATCTGTGACCAAGACAGCAAGTCTTTGTGATGTATCAAGAGCCACGGTATCCAGGGTAATGTCAGCATACCACCAAGAAGGACGAACCACATCCAACAGGATTAACTGTGGACGCAAGAGGAAGCTGTCTGAAAGGGATGTTCGGGTGCTAACCCGGATTGTATCCAAAAAACATGCCCAAATCACGGCAGAATTAAATGTGCACCTCAACTCTCCTGTTTCCACCAGAACTGTCCGTCGGGAGCTCCACAGGGTCAATATACACGGCCGGGCTGCTATAGCCAAACCTTTGGTCACTCATGCCAATGCCAAACGTCGGTTTCAATGGTGCAAGGAGCGCAAATCTTGGGCTGTGGACAATGTGAAACATGTTATGTTCTCTGATGAGTCATCCTTTACTGTTTTCCCCACATCCGGGAGAGTTACGGTGTGGAGAAGCCCCAAAGAAGCGTACCACCCAGACTGTTGCATGCCCAGAGTGAAGCATGGGGGTGGATCAGTGATGGTTTGGGCTGCCATATCATGGCATTCCCTTGGCCCAATACTTGTGCTAGATGGGCGCGTCACTGCCAAGGACTACCGAACCATTCTTGAGGACTATGTGCATCCAATGGTTCAAACATTGTATCCTGAAGGTGGTGCCATGTATCAGGATGACAATGCACCAATACACACAGCAAGACTGGTGAAAGATTGGTTTGATGAACATGAAAGTGAAGTTGAACATCTCCCATGGCCTGCACAGTCGCCAGATCTAAATATTATTGAGCCACTTTGGGGTGTTTTGGAGGAGCGAGTCAGGAAACGTTTTCCTCCACCAGTATCACGTAGTGACCTGGCCAATATCCTGCAAGAAGAATGGCTTAAAATCCCTCTGACCACTGTGCAGGACTTCTATATGTCATTCCCAAGACGAATTGACGCTGTATTGGCCGCAAAAGGAGGCCCTACACCATACTAATAAATTATTGTGGTCTAAAACCAGGTGTTTCAGTTTCATTGTCCAACCCCTGTGTCATGTTGTCTGACAGGTTTATATAAGGTAAGTCTTGATGCTACTGGTTGGACAGTGATCAGGCCTGGGAATGGCTAGTGAAACTAATACCAAGCTTTCCAAACATGTTGGTTAATTACAGCTAATTTATGGTTTAACATAACTAGGAAGAGGGGCCTTGTTGGTTGGAATAGCTTTTATTAAGATACTTTTGAAGCAGCCTTTTGTATTTACTCTGGTTATCTTTTTTTGATATTAAAATGTATTTTATGGTCTGAAACATATAAATATGACAACAAGCAAAAACAGGAATTATCTGTAAGGGGCATATACATTTTTTACAGCGCCATATCCAAAATATAGTCTTCCATCTTTTGAATAGAATTACTGAATTATTACTAACAAAGTTATTAAGCTGACTTGTATATAGCTGTATATTGTCAAATAATACACAGGAAGTTATCAAACAAATGACATCTGTAAGACTGGATATTTTATACAGGTTCAAACATCCAATCTTCTGTTTTTTATGTATTAAATTTTAAATGTAGGTGTGTATGCATGTTTATTCTGTTGTCCTGAGCAAGGCACAGTAAATAAATATATAACATGAAATAAATAAAATAAAGAGAAATTATCTTTGTGCTTTTAGAATAATGAATTCCTAAATGTACTTTACTGCCTCCACTACCAAATTTCCATGGCATGACAGAATCAGATGTGTGTTGGTGTGCATGTCTTGTATGCCAATTTCATTGTGGGAATCTTGCATTCATTTGAACTGTGTTTTGCATAACTGCCATCGCCTCAAGTCACTCCATCTGTGAAACTCACACAGCATGAACAAAAGAAGAGAAAAAAGATTGGAGAGGGAAGATGTGGAGAGAGGGAATGTGAAATGAGAAAGACGAAGAAAGCATTCGAAAGAGGGAGAGGAGATAGATCAGATGGGAAAAGAGAAGAAATTGAAATAGCAAATGGAGAAGGGATTAGATACAGAGGGCCAAACTGCAGTTATAACCTTGGACTTGTCATGTGCGAAAAAAAAAGAGTAAACAAATCGTTTTACTTGTTTACCAAATGCTGTCCAAGCGCAACAATTCCTTTGACCTTTGTGTGTTTAGAATGCTACATTCTACAACATACATGCAACACTGAAGATGTATCTCCTTTTGTATCTTACTGATCATACATAATTTAATCCAATATTTTTGAAACTCTTTACAAATCTGTACTGACTTTGCACTGCTGCAGCTTCAAAGTGACCTTGTTAGACTGCTGTAGTGTGACTGACTCTGTGGTGGGTCTCACAGAACCATATCAACTGTAATAGCAGGCTGCTGACGCACAAGTACTGAGGTGGGGCTTGCCTTTAATCATCTCTTAACGAGAGTACTGATGACATGTAGGGAGTGTTATCTGTCCTGTATGCCTTCGTGTCCCTGAATAATTTAGTTAGCATAGAATAAGGCAGACATGAAACAAGCTTATTCACCAGATTAGCATTTAATTAATAAACTTTAGGTGGCTTCAATATTTCAGCAAGCATGTATTATTCAGTTTAAATATCTGCCCTAATTACTTCTCCTCAGGCTGATCTACGACTTTGTTTTCTCTCCTTGGGGGCTTCATGCCTTTGGACCAGGTCTGCTAAAAATAGGGCCCTGTGGAGGCTCTTTACTAAGTGTTACTTTTTTTCCTTCATTAATGATCATTAGATGTAACTTGTCCAAAGAAAATGTATATATACACTTGCAAACAGACAAATAGACAAAACACACACACACACACACACACACACACACACAAACACACACATGTTGGAAGGAGGGCTGGCATGGGAAACTAAAAGTAATGCTCTGAGTCATGAGCAGTTATTGCATTCAAACACAAGCTTGTGGGTTAGTTAATATTGTTTTGTGGGATTTAAATGACATATCAGAAGTTCACCTTTACTTGCTAGTTCTTGGCTTAATGAAGGAATACAGTACTTTGTCAACCCCTAATAGAAACCATCTCATTTTAGCGTTATTTACAGGTTACTGCTTTCCTGTGTACGTTGTTTCCATAGACAAAGAACTGACCGCTTAATCACCTGAAGTCTTTTGCCAAAACCTTCTTGATACTGGCAGAGGTTGATAAATCACTTTTCGTTGAAGTGCTTCGCACAAACAAAGAGGAATTTCCTCACTAATGTGGGTACATTTGCATGGAAAAAAAAATAAAAAATTTACCAGGCACTTCGAAGAGGTTCTGATGCTGGGGACTGTGTGATGAATTGTGTGGGTTAATACACCCAACAACCTAACATTAAATAGTGAAAACATGCTTTTTTAATTTAAGGAACATTTTAAACTTAGATAAATGGTGTCAACAAGTGAGCTTCAGATGATAATTCATGACTGGACTATTTTAACTATTTCCTTGTTTCAATAAGAAGAGGCTGGCTTGTCTTCAGGTGGTGCAAAACTCTGCTGCGAGACTACAGACTCGCTTAAACAGAGGAATTCATATAACCCCTGTTTTGCATTTGCTACACTGGCCAATGGGGTCTAGGTTTCATTTTAAAATCTTAGTCTTAACCTATAGGGCTTTAAATATATATCTCTTCCTGCAGTCTAAGGTCATTGAATCAGCACCTTTTAGTGGTCCCCCACACCTGCTTCACAACTCGAGGAGACTGATCTTTCCAAGCTGTTGCACCCAGACTGGGGAATGCACTGCCTCTCTTCCTAAGAAGTTTGGACTCTGTGGATATGTGGAAGAAATTTTTATGCCTAGAAGCTTTTGGATAGGCATGAGCTTCAAGCTCTTGGCATTTTGGCATCTTCATTCCCCCAAACATGGTCATATACTTGTCTGATAATGAATATAAGGTGGGAAGTTCCAAGTCGATTCTAATAAATAAAAATATCTACACAGTATTGTTGGGACCACAGCCATGGTTACAACGTGAAAGGCCAGTACAGACTTTTCTGGAACTTTCAAAATAAATTGCATTAACCTACTTCCGGTCGAGCCAGGAAACGGGGTAACTGCGGACTTCCTGTGACGTCACTGTCCAAATAAAAGCACCGCTCTTGCTACATCCTGTCTCTTCTACGTGGGTCACCCTGGGGCCTGGACAGAGAGACACAGCACGCTAATGTCTCTTTGCTGGCAAAAAGACATAACTCTTCAACTGGATCCAAGGGTGTCCTACGATCATCGATCATATGCACTGAGTTAAGTACGAATGAATTACTGTCTGTGTATCCGGTAGATTCATTCATGAATGAGGGTGATTAAGGTACAAGCGTTGCTTGACTTTCTCTCTGAGATCTACAGAAAGCAAACTGTTTGCAGAGAATTCCCTGCAGAGACCTTGTCTCTACGACGCCTAGTGGAGCGGTTTCCCGGTCTGGAAGGAGGACAACAGAGACCGCATCACCGTGGTAACGTGCAGTTTGGTCGGCCCGACAGAACAGCCGCCACTCTCCGCAGCTAGGTTAGCTGTAGCTAACCGTTTGTTGACTGTGGACGTTTCATCAAACTTCGTCGTCGCCCGGACACTTCTCCTCAGCACGGTTCATGAGGTTAGGTTTGGGCAGAGTGATAGAAGTGATTTAGGATGAAATGATCTAAACGTTTTTCGTTTTATGAAGTTTGGTTTGGTTTCGTGAAACTCTGCTATCTTAGTGCTAGTAGGCTATCTGCAGCACACGTGCTCAGTTTTGTGTTCTGTGTTTGTGTGTTTTTAAAGTTAAGACAAACTTTATTCAAAGGGTGATTTTAAACACAGAAGATAGATCATAACGCGCCATCCGTGCTTATGCATTTTAATCCTTTTATTAACCCTGGTATTTTAAAGGTATGTGTTTGATTCTGGTGCTAAGCTATAAGCTTCTTTTCTTAGCTTTAACTGCTAACAGCTAAGAACACGTGCTTGCCTGCTAAATAATATTTACCCATAAAGGTTTTCAATCCAGTAAATAATAGTTCCCTACACATTATTTTACTAAACTTGATAACTTAAGTAAACACCATTAAGCCCCATTTCTCCAGAAAGATTTGTCTCTTTTCCTGAATAATATTTCCTTAAATATTATTTTAATAAATAAAGGCAGCTAATGAGACCCCGTTGAGGATTAGTCATTCAGAAGGTTGGTTTTATACAGCAGATCATTCTTTAAAACATTATTTTAATAAAATAATATTTTATCTGATCTTGCATTGTGAATGGTTGTCTAAAGGTATGCTGATTATTGCCTAAGTTGGTTCCAAGACTAACTTAACTTCATTTCCAGATTTTTCAAGATAATCCTTGGTTCTCAAACATAAACATTGCATGGTAATGTTGCATCACTATTTTGGTCATGGTTTCAACCATCTTTGATCAACTTGTTTATATTGTACATACCCCATTAGTCTTCCCTATTCTTTAATTCTGCTTGGTAGTTTAGTTGGATTGTTTTAGCAAAGTAAAGAGTTTGTTGATTGAAATATGTTTGACTTTGAATTGACTTATTTTTGTTTTAAATTCTTGTATTTTAAGAAATTGTGTGAATTCATTCCATGTGTGTGCAGAGTTTTGCTGTTCAATAATGTCAGAGCTTGGCTCACCCTTTTCGATTTTGTCCTAATACCACCGCCTTACTGGGCTGGTATTCACAGGACAACCCTTAACAGACCGAAATATTATTTGATAAAATATTAAGGTATTAATATTAAATATTAAATAATATATTTAGATTCATAGTCACAACAGTATATTTCTAAGAAAGTAAGTTCTATATTAGCAATGAAACTAAATAATTCCTTAAAATACAACCATGCTGGACTTTCAAAATAAGACCTAAAAATTCTCTACAAAATAAAACCCTATGTATATGTATTCCACAATTGGGATATACAGTTCTGCTGGAACTCAACCACTGTTAGAAATTAGATTACTTTGGCCTTTGAAAACATAAGTTTATTGAAATTTTCTAAATAAAAGTCTCAGTTTTCCATAGTTACTATTAAATATTTTAAGTTGATAACACTATACACAGTGATTTTAACATAGGTAGTAAGTTACATATAAGAAATGGGACTAACCTATTTCTGGAATGACGACTATGCTGGACTTTCAAAACAAGAGATACACATGCTCTACAAAATAAAAGCCTTCATATTTCCCAAAGCATATTATTACAGAATTAAAATTTACAAAGCCTCTGGAACTCAATCAGTGATGGAAATGGGTTTACCTTCCATAATGAACCCTGAAAGCTTTCTAATTCAGATTCAGAAACACTGATGAATGGTGGATTTGACATATGCCGTCCATTTACAGACAGCTAAATCACATTAACACAGACACAGATCTTCGTTAATGGGTGACCTCTGACCCACACAAGATAATATAACACACTGAAGGACTTTCATGAAAAGCCTGCATTACACAAATAGCTATTTGGTGATTTTCATGAAACTGACAGATTATTTGTTATTTTAAGGTCTTTAAGATTTTAACCTCAAACCTAATGCAAGCTAAGCCCAACTCAGCCACAGACCCTTTGGCTCTGGACCGAGAAACGCATAAAGTAGGAGGCCCATCAAAATTTCTTCAGGATTTTTATTTTTTTGTTATGATCTTAGTGTGTATGTGTGTGTGTGTGTCTGTGTGTGTATGTCATTTGGTTTAAGACTTCTCTCTGAACAGAGGATCTTTGCTGGAGGGTGTTGCTGGCCTGCTGCAGACTACACACCTCTCTGCAACCTCCTAATTAGATTGCTGGGGATATTAGCTGCTGTAGGATGACCAGCCTTTGCCTATGATCAGCCTTTTTGGTAGAGTGAAGCCCCATGTGTTACCCTATACTAAATTTTTTTGAGATTCACTGTTTTCTCTGAGAGAAGTTAGTTTTGTGATAAGCTTAATATTGCTCAGCTTTCTCTTCATGCTCTCTGTGTCTCCTAATTGAAGTTACTATTGGCTTACATGTCAGCTCTGGATCCTATCTACAACCCTCTCCACAACAGCACTCTCCTGGTTGTCCACGGCAGCTCCAACATTCCTCGCCTCCCTGCTCTTCAACACTCTGTTCATTCGCCATCTCTATCTGCATCTCAAACCACCACCGTCTTCACTCCTGGAACATAGTCTTCACTCCTGGAACACAGGTCCTTACCGTGACACCTCTGTTCAAAACCCAACACCAGGATCCCCAACTCTTGGAATCGTAAGCAAACCGATTCCTTCCATTTAAATATATCATCTTGGTTCATCCCTCAGTCAGTCTAAATGCTCCTCTCCTTTTCCAGACGCTGACTAACCTTGGAGTCCGAAAACTGCCTTGTGTGTGCCACTATGTATGGTAACAGATGTGGCTAAAGTGGGAGTGCAATTTAATCATGTGACTTGCAGTGTAAAACCTCTGTAAGAACTGAAAGGGAAGCTCACAACCACTCATACATAGAAAAGGTAAAGCTTTAGTCTGATCTTTTTCATATTCACTCTGATTTACTTTTGATGTGATTAATGTGATAAATCAAAAAGTATAAGTGATTTGGAACTATTGACATTCAAAAAGTAATTCAATATTAATCTATGTTGATTCAACAGGAAAGAGTGTGAATTGACATCCATGTGTTGTAATGTCATCTGCAATTTTGATAAAGAATGGGTGGTAAGCACATCAGTATCAATCAGAGAGCATTTAGTTCACTGGTCTGGGAGAAAAAAGGTTGGTTCAGTGTTTTCCTCTCTAATTGGAAAATGGTTCCATCTGAATTTGTCTTATAAATCATTGTCACAGTCTCCAAACAGTCTGGTTTTAAAGTACTGCTCCTGTATGCTGCTTTTTATGATTCAGCATCTTTGCAATGTTATTAACTGATCCTCTTTGTAAAAGTGCATTGGGATGCTTAATAAGAGAGTATAAAATGTGCATGTAATTTAATTTATTTGCATTTGAAAAAGGAAATATTTAAGCCATTATGGTTATCCTCAGATTTTTGTACATAATCATTTACATGACACAATACTACCTTCTTTTTACTTTTTTATTTAATTCAACACTTAACCTCTCTTCTAAGATCAGGTTGGTACTTTGGAGCCTTGAGTAAAAAAGATTCCCTAAGGGTTTGTGACAAATAGAGCACTCATAAGTAAACTCCATCATAATAACTCAGAAATTACATTTTTATTTACCTTCAGTAAAAAAAAAAGAGCCCTCATTCCCCCCTGTCAAATGCCTCAACCCTTCTCCAGTACCTACACCCCCTGATGCACCCTCAGGTGCTCCATTTTAATCAATCTTTTATTTATTGTAACCTTCCTTCTCCAGGCAGGCAAGTAAAACGTATTTTTCTCTATTGCCTAGACCATCTGGTATTGTGGGAATCATTTCAAGGTTGTGTATGCAATTTCACACCACAGTAAGCTAAAGTGAGGTCCACAGCTCACTAACAGGTCTAGTTATTGTGATCCAAGAGTGAAAAGACAGCAGTCCTAGAGCCAACGAATATGGAAATGGGTCTTATGTCAATGTGTACCATGTGTTTTGTTTTGTGTTTTGGTCCAAAAATTTAAGTCAGCCAGCCTCTTTGTTTTGGTTTCTTAGCTGTCTGCCTTACTTAATGTTTTGGTGGAGTTTTTAGTGTTGTATTTATAACTGCTGATTATGTAGGCTTTTCATTCCATGTGAGGACTAATTTTTGTATCCTTTTTTCATGATCAGTCATGAAGTCCTCAAACTTATTCTAGTGCCTGTTGTTACTATGCAATAATTTTAGAAATCTGTTACTTACTAAAGTAATTGGTCGGTGATCCATTTTCTTTTCAACTGTTCAACTTTAAAGTGCCTGTGACTTTCTTTTCCCACAAATGCAGTCTTAATATTGAAGGAATTGGGCAGTACTTAACATGATAATAGAATTAAAGACGCAATAAAAGACAATTGTGACACACATATTTTGATGTTAAAATTTGCAAGTCCAAAGTGGCCTGGAAATGACTCATGATTCATTGCATGAGCGTCAATAAACTGTTCAGGTAGAAGGCAAGTTGCGTTAAAACAGCATTAATATGGTGAAATGGTGCATTGCTGGTGGTGGTAGGAGTCGCAAGAGAAATTATGTCACAGGTCGGGATATCTTGCAGAAGAAGAAGAATGTTGAAAGCAGTGTCTATAGCCATGCTGTTCAGTGCTTCTGATGTGAAAAGAAATTGCCAAACGAAAGGTTGTTGTTGCTGTTGCTAAATTGATAAAGGCTCAGCAGGTAAGAATACTTAATCCAAAAGTATTATTATTATGAAAATAAGATAAATTACACATGCATACAATATATTTAAATGAATATTTCTCTAAAGATTCTAATCAGATATTGTCATGTGTTTTGTTCTACAGTGGGCACTGAGTGCAGCAAAGCTATATTTGCTGCTTAATTTGGTGCATTTTTTTTATTTATCAGTTTATAATACCTTACTTAGCCCAGTAACTGATCTAATTAATCTAATGTAGACAACTGATAATATAAACATGTGTATATATAAATATACTGTGTATGTGTATTTATTAATAAAGCGAGATCTGGGGCACCTTTGGCTTCATCCTGTAGGGCGTTGTGGCAGATGTGGGGGGGTGTCTGGGTTTGGGGCATTTGGGGTGTCCCTGCGCTGTGGTCGCTGGGGAGTCTGGCGCTGTGGCCCTAACCGGGGTGGGGCTTTGGTGGCTCTCGGGGGCGACATCTGGTGGCTGCATGCGATGCTTTTGGGGAGCCTGTGCCGGCGGACATAGGTTACTGGCCTGGTGGCCGTGCTGCTTCTGGGTGGGTCTGGGACTCTGGGTTCCTAGGGCGTGTTGCCCCTGGGCTGGGGTACTGGCTGGGCCTGGGGGGTTTGGGTCCTGGTGGGTATGTCGCCGGGGTTTTGGGCCGGTGCATGCTCTGGCACCCAGCTCTGGCCCGGGGGCCTTCTGTGCATCGGTGGGCTTAGGGGCCTCCTCAACTGGCGGGTAGGTACCATCTTACTGCAGGTGCTCTCTCCTTCAAGGAGTGCATTCTGCTGGTGGGGCATAGGGTCTGTGGAAGGGGGTGGGGCGGGGTCAACCTGGGTGTCTAATGTCTTACGTGTTCTGGGAGTTGTTCGAATGTGTGGGTGGGTGTAGGTTTTCTTCTGGGGTGGAAGTGGGTGGGTAGCCTTGGGTGAGGATAGGCATTGTTTAGACCTGGGTGTCACAGTGTGTGTGTTTTTGGTTTGGTATTTGTTTACGTTTAGTCAGGTGTTTTTCAGTTCTAAGTATTGTTCATTCTTGAGTCCTCGTTTCTGGTGTTTTATGTTCTAGGTTCTGTTCTGTTAACTGTGATATTAGTTGTACTCGTAGATCTGTTATCTTCCTGTGTTCTGGTTTCTTGGGTTTGTTTACTGTTTGTCTTGTCGGGCTCCTCATGTTCTCATTTATCCCTATCTTGTTCACCTGCCCCTCTGTCTTGCTGCATGTGTGTTTCACACCTGTGTCTGTTTGCCCTGATTACCTGCCCTTTTGTTTCATGTCCACCATCGTCTCTATTTAAGTCTGTCTTTGTCCTTTGTTCCACGCAGTGTCGTGATGTCTCTTGATGTTCTTCACTTTGGATTTCATTCTGGTTTCGGATCCTGTTTGATCCAATTTTGAAAAGATGCCTTGTAATCAGGATTATCCTGTCACCCTGCACCTTGACTATCTGTAAGTGGACTCTTTAAATTAAAGACAAAGTTTTCCACTGACTGCCCTTTGGTCCAGCAACAAAATACCGCATTATGACACTGGGTGGTTCTGGTTTGGATTCTGGTTCCTTGTCTGGGTTCCAGTTCCTGAAGCTGGTCCTGGTTCTGTCTGGGGGAGGGGAGTCGAAGGGGTCTGCATGGTTTGGGTGGACGTGCTGGCCTGGGTTGATCACGGGGTCGACTGGTCTCGGCTTTTCGGTGGGTTTTGGTTTTGGCTCTGTGGGTTCTCTGCCTTTTGTGGGCTTCGGTGTGGGCTTCGGTGCGGGCATGTTCTTGGACCTGGATGCTGTGGGTCTTCTTTTTGCAGGGGTGCACTTTCGCGGGTGGGCTTTATTTTTGGAGGGCTGGTGGGGGCACGTTGGCACAATGTGGGCTTTGTGCATGGCTTTTGCTTTAGGTGCTCTTTGCTGCATTCTGTCCTCTGCTGTATGTTGTGCTGTGGTGTTGAGGCGGTGGTCCTGTGCGCGGCGGCTCTGGGTGCGGGTGCTTCAGGGCTCGGTGGTTTCATCGGGGTTCTTGGACTTATAATGAGGTGGGGTTTGCTTGTCTGCTGGGTGGTTCCTGGTGGGTGGTGTGTGCTTGGGGTTGGTGGCAGTGCAGCCTCTTTGCTGCGCATGCTGTGGCCTTTCTGTGGCACCCTTCGGCTTGCTGGGCTGGCGTCTTTCTCTTGGGCACAGTGGTGGGCAGGATGGTGCATCGCGAGGTCTGCTTGACTGCCTGGCTGGCCCTGGTGGGGCCAGAGATGATAGAGCTGAGCTGGAGAATGTTTCTTCCTGGGCTACCATTGCTGTGGCGGTGATGTAGTGTGTTTGTGTGGTTGCAAGAAGCGTGGTGGGGGACTCCGGTCCCGGGTGCTTGGCGCTGCCACTGTGGTGAGGGGCTCTGTGTAGAGCTTGTGCTGTGTGGGTGTGGCATCGTCGGCTTTTCAGGGATGGAGCTCACCTGTGGGGCTGTATACCTGTGGGGAGGGGATTCATGGCATTTTGGTTCGGGGGCATGTGTTCGATATCTGTGTCCTGTTTGGGGGTGGCCCTGTGGGGAAATTCATTTTGGGCTTCATTGGGGGTGGGGGCTCATGGGGTTAGGATCAGAATTCATTGGGGGGTTGGGACTGTTTCATCCTGTGGCGACTCTGGTTGGCGGGCTAGTTTGGACCATGTAGACCCCTCTTTTGTGCATGGCCCCCTCTCCAGATGAGGATGGGAGTTGTTAGGAACTGGGGTCGGAGCGGGGGGTCAGGGTCCGGGCCAGGTTTGCTCAGGTTCAGGCCCCAGCCCAGGCTAGCCCAGCCCAGGTTCAGGTGCTGGGATGGTCTGCCTGTCTCCACCTCCTGGGTCCGGGGGCTGGTTGCCCCTATGGGGTATCGGCACCTGGACCTGGGAGTATAGAGTGTGTATGGGGAGTGTGAGTGAGTGTATGATGCTCACTGATGTTTGTCTTTATGTTGGGTGTGTTGGTGTGAGTGTTTTTATGTGTACGCATGAGGGTGGGAATGTGTGATTGTGACTGTGTGTGCCGGTTTTTTGTGTCATGTTGGGACAATTTCCCCCCGCCACACTACCTGGCGGTGGTTGGTGTTTCTGCCCGCTGATGTACTAGTGGTCCTCGTTGTTCGGAGCTGGGTGCTTTGGTGTGTGCGGGCTCACTCCCTGTGGCTGCTTCCCTGGGCCATGACCCCTGGGCTCTCTCGGACCTCTGCTTGGGTAGTGATATGTCCCGGGGTCTCAGCTCTCTGGGTCCATGGCTGGATCTGCCGGCAAGGCCTGTGGGCAAGTAGCTGGAGCTCCCTGGGCCTTCTGGACTGTGGCTGCTGGGTAATTCCCCTGGGACTCTCCCCTGCTCTTCTCTGGGGGGGTTGCGGCAGTCCCAGCGATGGTTCTCCTGGGGTTCCTGTGCTCTGGGGGGCCTTTGGATGTCTATGGCTCGGATCTCCTCCGTATCCGTCCCAGGTCCAGGGGGACAGGTCTGTGGCTCCTCAGACTCACTATTGTATATTTTTATCAAGAAACCTCGTGTACACAAGCGCGTTCACATTCAGACCCACAGGTGTTTAGATTCAGGTGTCAACAGATACACAAATGTTCTATACTGAGCCGAATTTACCACTAAATGCATCTAGCATTCATTAGTACTGTGCACTTTTTGGTTAAAAAGCTGTTAATATGAATGTTTCTGCAGGTGTACAAGCAAGCAGGGTTTCATCTTGTATTCCCTTCATCCTTCTTTCTCTCCTCCAATCTTCTTTCCTCTCCCTTTTTTCCTGTTTCTTATTTTTTTTCTTTTTTGTTTGTGTCTCTGTGTCCATAACAATTTAAATAATCCCAAAGCAGTTTCTAATAAAGTTTCTTTTATAAATATCAAGCAGAGCTTTAAAGTGTTAGCTGTAATGCTCCACTTGTGAAAGTAAATCTGTTGGGCTTTTTTTTGGCAATTCTGAGCGCTACAGTGTCCTGTCCGGCAGAGTAGCCAGTGTTTATTTATTTATTTATTTTTTTAAGTGAGATCTAGTCTGTCTTTATGAATTGTTTTGAAGATCTGGACGTTGTGCTTATTTTGCTTCCTGGTGGTGCGGTATGATTCATGCATATTGACTGCGGCCGTGCTCCAGCATCCGGCAAAAATAGACTTAGATGGCCATCTGCACACCTCAGCATTTGTGCCACACCATCTGATGAAAGCTGACTTCCTTCTCCTGACTCTGCTTCATCTCTCTGTGATAGTGACCGAAATATATCTAAAGAAATATCCGATTCTTTGCTGCTGTCTGTGTTGCTGGCCATTGTAACAGCTTAGCTCAGTTTACCTGCGGGGGTTCTCCTGTGACATCACAAAAGAGTGCAACAACATTGCAAAGGAGTAGTCTGGAAATGCCTTCTTAGTGAAATTTATGACCGTATACTGTATATCAACAACTGTTGATTTTAGTTGCATGAATTTACTTCTTACATTTTTTTATAATTCAATTCAATTCAGTTTATTTATATAGCGCCAATTCACAACACATGTCGTCTCAAGGCACTTCACAAAAGTCAGGTACATACATTCCAATTAATCTTAATCATTGAACAGTGCAGCCAGATTCTGTTATTTATTCAAATTGGATAAAAAGTTTTTCTATCTAAGGAAAGGAAACCCAGTATATTGCATCCAGTCAGTGACTTGCAGCATTCACTCCTCCCAGATGAACATGTAGAGACAGTGGACAGACACTGGCGTTGACTTTGCAGCAATCCCTCATACTGAGCATGCATGTAGCGACAGTAGAGAGGAAAAACTCCCTTTTAACAGGAAGAAACCTCCAGCAGAACCAGGCTCAGTGTGAGCGGCCATCTGCCACGACCGACTGGGGGTTTGAGAGAACAGAGCAGAGACACAAAGAGAACAAAGAAGCACTGATCCAGGAGTACTTTCTATGGGAAGGAAAAGGTAAATGTTAATGGATGTAGCTCCTTTAGTCGTTTCACCTAGAAAGAAGGAACAGATAAACTCTGAGCCAGTTTTCAAGTTTAGAGTCTGAAGAGAGCACAGAGTTAGTCACAGTAAAAGCTCAGTCAGTAGCTATGTCTAGGAGAGAGAAAGGGTTAAACACTGAAAGACAGGGCCATGTGGATCATCGGTAGAGGGTGAGCATTAAGTTGTTGCCAGCAGAAGCTTGGAGGATTCCCCTCTCCAGAAAGGTGTTACAGGTAGACACAGAGTCAGGCCAGGTGTAGCTTCTAGGAAGAGAAAAGAGAGGTTAAAAGTGTTACAAAAGTTAAAAGCTGAGATAACAGCAAATAATACAAAATTGAAGAGTAGCGTGAGAAAGCAGCGAAGAGGGCGAAAGTGGTCACCACGTCCTCCAGCAGCCCAAGCCCACAGCAGCATAACCACAGAGATAGCTCAGGATAACCTAAGCCACTCTAACTATAAGCTTTATCAAAAATGAAAGTTTTAAACCTAGCCTTAAAAGTAGACAGTTTGTCCATCTAGAGCCCACTGATGGCCATTGTTATACTAAAAACCACAACGATTGGGATACCTCTCTCTGTCAGATTGACCATAACCATTGGAAAAGAGAGGGGTCATACAGGTAGCAGAAATGGAGGGTGTGTTTGCACCTCAACCGTAACTGAGACGGTTTAGGCTAAACCTGACTCCCCCTTACTCCATCCAACAAGGGGAGAAGAAGACGGAGCTAAAATAAGGAAGATAGCTCAGGATAACCTAAGCCACTCTAACTATAAGCTTTATCAAAAAGGAAAGTTTTAAGCCTAGCCTTAAAAGTAGACGGGGTGTCCGCCTCACGGACTAAAACTGGGAGCTGGTTCCACAGGAGAGGAGCCTGATAACTAAAGGATCTGCCTCCCATTCTACTTCTAGAGACTCTAGGAACCACCAGTAAACCTGCAGTCTGAGAACGAAGTGCTCTGTTAGGAACGTATGGAACAATCAGATCTCTGATGTATGATGGAGCTAAATCATTAAGGGCTTTATATGTGAGGAGGAGAATTTTTAAATTCTATTCTGGATTTAACAGGGAGCCAATGAAGGGAAGCTAAAGTAGGGAAAATATGATCTCTCTTTTTAATTTTCATCAGAACTCTTGCTGCAGCATTTTGAATCAGCTGAAGGCTTTTAACTGCATTTTGTGGACATCCTGATGGTAAAGAATTACAATAGTCCAGCCTTGAAGAAACAAATGCATGGACTAGTTTTTCAGCGTCTCTCCTGGACAGGATATTTCTAATTTTGGCAATGTTCCGGAGATGAAAAAAGGAAATCCTAGAAACCTGTTTAATATGGGATTTAAATGACATGTCCTGGTCAAAAATAACTCCAAGGTTTTTACTTTATTATCGGAGGTCAATTTAATGCCATCCAGGTTAAGTGATTGACTAAGGCAGTTTCTTTTTTAAAGACTCCGGTCCAAAGACGACAACTTCTGTCTTGTCTGAATTTAGAAGCAGAAAATTTAAAGTCATCCAAGTTTTTATGTCTTCAAGACATGCTTGTAGTCTATCTAACTGGTTTGCGCTCATCAAGATTTATGGATAAGTAAAGCTGAGTATCATCAGCGTAACAGTGAAAATTTATTCTATGCTGCCTGATAATTTTACCTATTGGAAACATATATATAGTAAAGAGAATTGGCCCAAGTACTGAACCCTGTGGTACCCCCCCAATAACCCTGAGTTTGAAGATGATGTTTATCATTTAACTGAACAAACTGGAATCTGTCAGACAATAAGATTTAAACCAGCCTAGCACTGTTCCCCTGATCCCTACAGCATATTCCAGCCTTTCTAAGAGAATATTATGATCGACTGTACCAAATGCAGCACTGAGATCTAACAGAACCAGTACAGACACAAGTCCATTATCTGAGGCAATAAGAATATCATTAGTGACTTTCAGCAAAGCTGTTTCAGTGCTATGATGAGCTCTGAAACCTGACTGAAACTCTTCAAACAGGTCATTGCTGTGTAAATGCTCACACATTTGATTAGCAACTATTTTCTCAAAAATTTTAGATAAGAATGGAAGATTGGATATCGGTCTGTAATTTATTAAGTCATCTCGATCAAGCGAAGGTTTCTTAAGCAAAGGTTTAATTACAGCTACCTTAAAAGCTTGTGGGACATACCCATTTACTAAAGATAAATTAATCATATCTAAAAAGGGGCTTTAATCAGAGGGAACACTTCCTTAAATAATTTGGTTGGGATTGGGTCTAACATACAATTTTAAGGTTAGGATGAAGCTAATATTTCTGATAACTCTGGAAGCTCCACAGGATCAAAACAGTCCAAACACAGATCAGGTTCTACAGTTACTTCCAATGTTGTCTCACTTGTTGAGGATGAAGTAATCATCTTCGGGAGTATGTCAAAGAATTTTCTTCTTAATAGAATCAATTTTATTTTGGAAGAATCCCATAAAGTCCTGACTGCTGAGAGCTAAGGGAATGGATGGCTCAACAGAGCTATGACTCTGTGTAAGTTTAGCAACTTTATTAAAAGAAACCTAGGATTATTCTTGTTCTCTTCTATTAAGGATGAGAAATAAGCTGTTCTGGCTTGGTGAAGGTTTTTTTATACAACAGTAGGCTATTTTTCCAGATTAAGTAGGAATCCTCTAGGTGTGTAGGCCATTTTCGCTCCAATTTTCTAACATTGTGCTTTAAGGTACGCAGCTCTGAATTAAACCAGGGAGCCTGCCTCCTATGAATAATTTTCCTTTTTTTACAAGGGGCTGCATTGTCTAATGCACCACGCAATGATGAAGTAACACTCTGAACAAGAGAATCAATTTGTGAAGGGAAGAAACAAAAATTGTGTTCCACTTTTTTTTCTGTGATAATGAGGAAATTAAAAGTGGAACAGATTTTTTAAAAGGGTTTTTACAGCATTGTCTGATAATGATCTACTATAATGAATTTTTTTTCAGGTGTGGAGTACTCGGTTAAAATTAAACTCAAAGGTTATTAAAAAATGGTAAGACAGCACAGGGGTTGTAAAAATATTGTTATGTCTTTAC
The DNA here is from genome assembly GCA_036173005.1 of Crenichthys baileyi. Taxonomy (NCBI): domain Eukaryota; kingdom Metazoa; phylum Chordata; class Actinopteri; order Cyprinodontiformes; family Goodeidae; genus Crenichthys; species Crenichthys baileyi. The sequence goes on from JAHHUM010002484.1 coordinate 81,699, forward strand.
ACTCAATGCCATTTCCGCACAAGGTCCAGAGAATGAAGACAAACGTAGGTAGGTTTGTTAATGTTTTGAGTAAAGCCAATTGAGTCTAAGATACCATTAAAGGCTTAAGCTATACGCTATATAGCTTTAAGCTATCACTTTCAGTGTCAACATGAATGTTAAAATCCCCCACTATAATAACTTTATCTGTATTTAACACTAAATCAGATAAAAGGTCTGAAAACTAATCTAAAAATTGAGCGTAAGGGCCTGGTGGACGGTACAAAACAACAAACAGAAGTGGTTTTAGTGCTTTGCAATTTGGATGAGGAAAACTAAGGATTAAATATTCAAAAGAGTTGTAGCAATTGATTGGTCTGGGACTAATCAATAAATCGGACTGAAAGATGGTTGCTACTCCTCCTCCTCCCCCAGTATTTCGAGGAATGTGAAAATTTAAATAATTAGTAGGAGATGACTCATTAATAGTAACATAATCCTCTTGCTGCAGCCAGGTTTCTGTGAGGCAAAATAAATCAATCTGATTGTCACAAATCAGGTCACTAACTAGCAAAGTCTTTGAAGAGAGAGATCTTATGTTCAGTAAGCCACATTTAATTGTTTTATGTTTATTTTTAGTCTGAGTTGTGTTTATTTTTATTAGATTTTCCTGATTTCCTCTTTTTAGATAATTTTTTAATCTATTCAATTTTGGCCGTGGGCGAGACACTGTCTTAATAGGGTAATGGGTGGGTACCAGTACAGATGCTGCAGAGAGGAGTGTTAAACTACGACCCTGCTTCCTGGTCTGAACCCTGGGTTGTCAGAGGTTTGGAGAACTAATAAATTCGGCCAGATTCCTAGAAAGAAGAGCTGCTCCATCCAAAGTGGGATGGATGCCGTCTCTCCGGATCAGACCAGGTTTTCCCCAAAATGTTCGCCAATTATCAATGTAGCCCACATTGTTTTCTGGACACCACCTAGACAGCCAGCGGTTGAATGACAGCATGCGGCTAAACATGTCGTCACTGGTTAAATCGGGGAGGGGACCAGAGAAAATTACGGAGTCCGACATTGATTTGGCAAACTTACACACCGAAGCAACACTAACTTTAGTGACCTCCGATTGACGTAACCGGGTGTCATTACCGCCAGCGTGAATAACAATCTTACTGTATTTACGCTTATCCTTAGCCAGCAGTTTCAGTTAGGAGTTGATGTCGCCCGTTCTGGCCCCTGGCAGACATTTGACTATGGTCGCTGGTGTCTCTAGTGCCACGTTTCTGACTATGGAGCTACCAATTACCAGAGTTGGCTTCTCAGAGGGTGTGTCGCTGAGCGGGGAAAATCTATTAGAAACGCAGACGGGTTGGTGGTGACCTGTGGGCTGAGATCTAAGACTATGCTTCCTGCGTACCGTCACCCAGCCGGCCTGAGATCCCGGCTGCACGGGGTCTGCTGGAGGACTGCTACGGGGAGCTACCCTCGGTGGCTCCGCGCTAGCTAAGGGGCCTCGGCTATCTGCTGGTTTTTCAACAGGCCGGGCCTCCAAATCCGACACCCTCGCCTCCAAAGCTACAAAAATGCTACATTTATTACACGTACCATTATCACTAAAGGAGGCAGAGGAGTAACTGAACATCTGACACAGAGAACAAGAGAGAGGAGACTCAGAGAGAGAAACAGCAGAACGGGTAGCCATGGTGGAGCTAAAGCTAACGCTAAGCTAGCGACCCCTTACCACTACTAGAAAAAAAAAAACGTGTAAAACACGGAGAGTCGCCAAACGTTAAATACAGCAACAGAAAATATGTGTTTTAACGTGCTTATGTATTATAACAAGTAAGAGATATCACAGTAGAGAGAAATCAGATCAAACGAGAGAGCCTTCACACACCAAACAATCCACCAAGTGCAAAACAGGAAGTGACGAATACGCCTTACCACGCCTCTTCACAGCACAAATGTTTCCTTCCCATAAATGTAATTGGATTATCATGAAAATTCAATGTCACTGGCACTTTAAGATGCACCTTGATTAAAAAAACCAAGTATTCCAAAGCAGATTTCAAAAAAAATAATACAAAAAATTTACAATCTTTTTAGCATAGTGAAAATCTGGGTCACCTGATGTCACAGGAGGTTGTAAGGACAAACAGTAGGTGGAGAGAAAAGTAGTAAACAACAGAAATCACAAAGAAGGAAGTTTCAAGGGGATTTGTTGGCTTTATTAAACACCATGCTAGACAAGTCAGTTTTGACAAAGTCTGATGTGCATTCTAAAACATTTTCATCTAGTCTCTTGGGTTTTTTTTCCCTGAGGAATACCATTTGGACAAAGGGAGTGTTGCAGCTGCAAGGGCTTAGCTTTACGTCTTTGAGACAGAATATGATTTTGACCATCCACAAGGCATTGGGGATGCTAATGCAGAGGCTTAAACAAACAGTAACGGGATTAATGATCACAGTAGAGACTTAGACTGTTATGGCTCTATTTGTCTTCTTTTGCTCCAGTGTTTAATTTGATTGCTTTTTGCACATTCACCTCTCGTACACTTAATATTGTGATGGTAATACACCAACTCAGCAGTCATAAAGATGACAAGTGAGATTATGCATCCTGCAAAGGAAATAAAAAGAATTGGTCCCTAATTTTGTGACTTGCGCATAAATGAATAAGGAAAGGAATTCTAAATGTTCGCTCATTCAGTTGCCACAACACACCTTGCTCTTTATGTTTTAAATAATAATGTACCTTGGAACAAGGTGGCAGATGGCCCGTCAGTTTTACAAGTTCAGGCAGTATATGTAGCTGGTTTTTATAAATTAACTTTGTCCATTCCAGTTAGTCCTGATCATCTTGATTGAACTGCTACAATGTTTTTTTTTTGGTGTCAGCTTATTTGGCAACCAATCCAGTGTGCTCAACATGGGTATACTGCAGGCATACAGAATACAAGCACATTCCCTAAAAAAGAAATCCGAATAAAAACGAGAAAACACAAATACTCAGTTTGAGTGTATTATTAGCAATCCTCCATTCTGCAAAAAACTGACACTTTCTAACATCTCCCAGTGTTGTACTCGGAATGCAAATGATGTTTTGTTGTAAGATTATATTTTATTTATATTTATATTTAAGTTAAATAACGACCCACTATAAAATAGTAAAATATATTGAAAAACTGACTAACCTTTTGTTTTATTGAGACTGAACTCTATGTTACGCAAGTTTAACTGAAATTAAAGCAGTCCAGCCAGCTAGTTTCCTCCCTTAAACAACTTTACTGTTTTGCATAACTGTACATCTGATAAGCATAAAACATTTAATTCTGCATTTATTTAAAGTTGTGCTCCTTGCTTAATTCTGCGTTTCTGTGCTTTTGAGTGAGTTTGTTTTGTGGTGTTACAGTCTGTAGGTCAAAGATAAAGGAGGTTGGTGCTGAAAAGTTAGATTTTCACACTCCTAGGTCTGATCTACATTATGATTAGGCAAAGACACAGGCACCTGTCTGAACTCTCATGACGAGTAAGATTAAAACGCCCTTGGGCTAACAAATTAACCTCCCACTGCTTCAGTGGAGCTGTTTATTGGCTAGCCACTGAAAACAATGTTTAAAGTGTGTAACTACAAGCTATGAGGATTTGTAGCACTGTGAAATTTTAAATGGAAAAGAGTGAACTTACCCCAAATAAAATAACCCATCAACTAGGGAAATCTTGGTAAAATAAGCCACAATTTTTTGCAACATAGATCATTGCTTAAAGTGTTGACAATGTCCCTGTTAAGCATTTCTGTTTTGTTTTTTTTTTTTTAGGGAAATTATTAGTGAGTCAGCTAAACTGAGTCTTATTTAGCAGCATTCTCAGCCGCTTTATACAGGCCAGAAGGTAAAGAGAATCTGTATAGCACAGATTTACATTCTGCAATAAGAGCCCTGTCATCTTAACAGTAGAGGTTTATGATTTATTTAGCTATATTAGTGTAACTAGGCCGGTGAAATCATGCGGCTGAGGAAACAACTTCTGGCTGGAGCATCTCCAGCAAATAGGGAAAAGTGCTCAAAGTACCCTTGGCAATTTTCTCCAATATTTTACACAATTCCCAGGTCTTATAGCTCGTACCTTGACAGAAGTAGGGAGCAAGAAGCTCACTAATCACTTTGGAGTACAGTGGATCCACTGCTGTGTCTGCAGCGTGGGTTTCCCCCCAGGATTAAGTAAAGACAAACCTCAATAGGATATGTGTTTTCGGACTTAAAGAGAGGAAAAGCAAGATATGTGTTAGATGTAAGTGGGAGACAGAGAAGGCATGAGTAAAAAAACCCAAAGTGAAATAAAAAGAAAAGAGATTATAGTTTGGTGACCTTGGTTGCCATGTAGGAGGGTTGCATTCACCATCCTTGATTTTGAGAGGAGGGAAACTATTTGACTCTGTAGCTCTGCATTAGAACAGGGATTAGATGGCTCTGTATTTTTTTTCCACAATGGGACTGAATTGATATGGCTGACCAGATGGGCTGCTGGCCTCTGGCTGCAACTGTTGATTTGCCTGGACAGCATGGGATGGATTGAAGGTTGAGGTTTTGTGCATTTGTGGGAGTGAGTCAGGGTATTTAGGTTTCTGGTAATAGAGTGCATCAGTGTGTTGAAGAGAAAGCAGTTGAAAGGTGGGTGGAGCCAAAGTCCAATCCAAACAGTGGGGACAGAGTTAGTGAGAGCAACAGATCACAGTCAGCTGTTGAAGAAGAGTGTAATGGACACATTTGCCTTCCTTTACAAACCCTAAACCCTAGCACCTGGCACTGGTTCTCACAGGCTGCCATCCATGGCTGAGGCTATGCTGCTCACAGCCATGTAACCTACCTCACTTGGCAGCTAACAGAGTACAGCTCAGCCAGGGATTACTGAAAACATGCACTCTTCTGCTTGTGTGCCATGGCTTTATGCAATCTAAACAAGGTTAATGGGATAATTCTCTGTTGCAATACAACAAAACACTTTTTCATAGCTATTTCACCCTCAGGGTTTATAGATGGGATATTCACACACTATATGACAGAGCTCAAGTTTTTTCTTCGCAATTTTAAATGCCCTGTCCAGCTATAATACATTTTACTGTAGATAAAGCTTGTTCCCAACAGGACACGTATATGCATTCTCAGATGCAGGGCTTTGATTCATTCACATTCTCAACATATAAATAAATAAATAAATAAATAAATAAATAAATAAATAAATAAATAAATAAATAAATAAATAAATAAATAAATAAATAAATATATATAGATGGCTCACGGATATATATGTATATATATATATATATATATATATATATGTGTGTGTGTGTGTATGTATATGTCCTTGGAGTCATTGTTTTAGGTGTAGCTTTTTTGTGGGAAATATAAGAGCATGTTCATGATTCACTGCAACCATGAAAATGAAACATGTCATTGTCAATGAGCCATGTAAGTACAGTCAGCTAGTTGTATGGCAGTGGTTTGCTGGTTTGATTTAACAGAGTGCTCCCTTATATTCCCCACAGACTGCAAAATTGCAGAGTGCCACAAAGTGGTTAACAGCTTTGCTGTCAAAACTGCTAAAAATAATGTTAATAGTGTTAGGCAAGTGAATAACAGGGCTCTATAATTTACATGATATGCTGCCTGGACTAATATGTATTGTTTATAATTCCGGCAGCCTGTTTCAGCAGCTTCTAATCAGTCCTTAGTTTTTGTCTTTTGTGTTTTTCTGTTCTAGTTTTTATCTGTCTTGCTTGTACAACTGGAGTTGACCATTTTGTGGATATTGTGGTTATTATTTTTTTGGTTTTTTAATTGCACTTGTGTTCGGAGGCCACGTGAGCAGCAACGCTCACATTGTTTACATCAGGTATCAGCTGTTAGCTTTCAGAAGCTCCGCTGTGGCGCCTCCCACTGAGCGACCCAATATTCCCTGCAAGCTGAGAAGGAAGAGACGCGGGATGCACACTGGAGGAGAAGACCTGTCATCCTGTTCACCATCATACCATCTAAGATGGCGGTGCTGATGGCAGCCTCGTAGCTTTCCTCTCTCATTTTCTGCATGTTCTGCGTGTTTTTGTGGTGGTCTCTGCCGCCATTCGGTGTTTTCTTTCAGCAGAGAGAAATTTCTGCACATCAGACAGTCCTCTCTTGACTTTTTTTCTCGGTCACTCATCGACGCCAACTTCACTGAGATCCTAGCCAGCGGATCAGCGGCTCTCTATGGGATATACTGCCACAGACGGTGGAGAGGGAAGAGAGCTGGCATGCTCCTGAAACTGTGACAGTACAGGCTCACACCCTAGCCTTCAATCCACCTGGCAAATGTGCATTCCCTGGCCAACAAGATGGACGAACTGCTTCTTCTCACCTGTAAAAACGAGGACCTCCACGGATCTGCCACCCTCTGCTTAAGCGAAACCTGGCTGAGTGAGAACACCAGCCACTGATTCAAACCAACTCACTTAAGTGGTAACATAATACAGACATGTGTGCAGACCAAGACCTTTTGCACATACAGTAACAATAAACCTTGGTTCACTTCTCATCTGAGGTAGCTACATAGGGATAAGAAAGAGGCTCACATGAAATGCAGCAGTTCACACCTCAACCCACCTCCTCCACATCCCATTCGACACATATTTTTCCCACACACCAATCACCCCCCTACCTTCAGACCCTCTGCCTGCACTAACGATCTCAGAGGAAGATGTAAATGGACTCTTTCATTGCCTGAAAACAAGGAAGCCCTCTGGACCTGATAATGTCTCCCCAAAATGCCTGAGAGACTGCACTGACTAACTGGTCAACATCTTCACTGAGAACTTCAATAAGTCACTGGAGCTGTGTGAGGTTCCCTCCTCTCTCCACCATTATTCCAGTACCCAAGAGATCCACCATCACAGGATTAAATGACTACAGGCCTGTCGCCCTGACGTCTGTGGTCATGAAATCCTTTGAGCTACTGGTGTTGAAGCTCCTGAAGGACATCACAGACCCCCTGCTGGACCCCCTGCATTTTGCTTACCAGGCAAACAGATCAGCAGATGATGCGGCCAACTTGGGACTACACTTCATTCTGCAGCACCTCAACCATCCAGGGCCGTACCCCAGGATCCTGTTTGTGGACTTCAGCTCAGCCTTCAACACCATCAACCCAGACATCCTCCCCCAGAAGCTCAGCCAGCTCAAAGTCCTGGCCTCTTCCTGTCAGTGGATCACCAGCTTCCTGAAGGACTGGCAGCAGCAGGTGAGACTGGGGAGCATCTTCTCCCACACAAGATCAATAAGCATTGGTGCCCTCCAAGGGTGTGTTCTCTCACCACTCCTCTTCTCCCTCTACACAAATGACTGCATCTCAGCAGACCCGTCTGTGATACTAATGAAGTTTGAAATAGTATCACAGATGGAAGATACTGATGTCTGTGAAGTTTGACGGAGGTTACTGAAGTTTGCAGATGACACCACTGTCATTAGTCTGATCCAGGACAGTGATGAGTCTGCATTCAGAAAGGAGTTGGATCGGCTGGTACACTGGTGTGGTCAACCACCACCTGGAACTTAAACCACTCAAGACTGTGGAGATGATGATGATGAACTTTTGGAAAACACCACCCCCACAGACCCCCCTCACCATCCTCAACAACATTGTGTCTGCTGTGGACCACTTCTGGTTCCTAGGAACCACCATTTCTCGAGATGGCCCTCACACATAGACAGTGTTCAGAAGAATGCCCAGCAGAGAACTGTTTGCTAAAACCAGCCAACACAGAGACGGTTTCTTACCACAGGCCCCTTGCCAATGAACACTTGACAGTCAGAGTTCCAGAACTATTGCTGATGGTTGCAGCAATACTACGACAGCAGCCACTAGTCTACACTACTTTCCTGAAGAGAGGAGGATAAGAGCTGCCTGGATGAGAGGTGTAAAACTGACAAGGGACAGACGGGCTGGAGCCACCAACCATAGCTAGTCGTGGTAGGAATACTTTTTGGCAAACTGCTTTAAACATGAAACCTCCAAATTAGCAAGAGAACATTATGTCAGATATCTTACAGATGAAGGAGAATGTTGAAAGCAGATGCTGTAGCCATGCTGTTTAGTGCATCTGGTGTGAAAAGAACGCCAAAGAAAAGGTTGTCGCTTGCTGTTGCGAAACTGATTAAAGCATTTTTTTGTTTGTTTTGGAAAATTTCAATGCATGGCTACTGTCTCTAAAAAAACACCATGCCTGACTTCAAGCAAAGAGTCAGTGGATCAAAATCTACGAATAAGATCAAAAATCTCAAAGCACAAGAAAACATGGCTAAACCTTTCCTGCACCTCCACCCACACACTGAGAGCTACTTCAAAGAGATAATTCTAAAGAACTGCACAGTTTGTTTGATTGTGACATATACGTTTTTTCATACAGTTACACAACAATCCTACCGTGTACATTTTTGTCAACAACCCAGGCGCCAGAAATTCCTTTTTTTTCAGCTACAAAACATCTCTTCTACCATGAAGCATGAGGATAAGAGCGTTTAAGTCTAAGAAGTCAAAGGAGTTTTCAGTTGCATTTTTCCTGGTATTGGAGCAGGGATTTTTTACTTTAATTCAGAAACATGTCAGAAAACTACATTTGTCTCTGATTTTATGTAAGAAAATACACACAAATATTGTGAAAACTGTATCTTACAGAACTTTGATTAATTTGAGAGATTAGACAATGTCACAAAGTAACTAATTGGATGCAATCTGCTGGATTTCCTTAGATAAACTTTTTATCTAATTTGAATAAATAAAAGAATCTGACTGCACTGTTCAATGATTCGGATTAATTGGAATGTATGTACCTGACTTTTGGCGCCATCTCTCAAGATGGCGCCGACGATGGCAGCCTCGGAGCTTCGCTCTCTCTTTGTTTTTGTAGTTTTTGTGTTTATATGTTTTTCGAGCCACAGTACTGTGGTCTCGGGCCACAATTCGGTGGTCTCATTCAGTAGAGAGGAACTTCTCAACATCAGAGAGTCCTCTCTTGGGATTTTTTCACCATCTTTCATCCATCCGAGGTTCACTGAGCTTCTGGCAAGCGGAGCAGCGGCACTCTACGGGATACTGCGCCGGAGGCGTCGGAGGGGAAAACGAGCTGGCGCCCTGGTAAAGCTCCGCAAAAGAGGACTTCGCACACCACTGCCTTCAATCCACCTGGCAAATGTCCGCTCTCTAAGCAACAAGATGGACGAGCTACTTCTTCTCACCGGTAAAAACTCGGACCTCCGCAGATCAGCGGTTCTCTGCTTCACCGAGACATGGCTGAGTGAAAACATCCCGGACCACGCACTGCTGATACCGGACTTCCAGCTGCTCAGAGCGGATCGCAGCGCGGAGCTATCAGGGAAGAAGCGAGGAGGCGGAATCTGCTTTTATATAAACGAAGGTTGGTGCAGAGACATAAAAGTGCTGGGGAAAACATGTAGTCCGGATCTGGAGTCATTTTCCATAATCTGTAAACCGTTTTACTCACCGAGAGAGTTTTCCTCGTTTATAATAATCGGCTCATATTTTCCTCCGCATGGCTGCACTTCTGCCGCGGAAAACATCTTGCTGAGCTGATTACAGACGTGGAGAAAAAACACCCCGACTCTTTCATCATAATACTGGGAGATTTTAACAGTGCAGATCTCTCTAATGAGCTCTCAAAATACAGACAGCATATTAAGTGTCCCACCAGAGACAAAAACACACTGGACCACTGTTACACAGCTTTTAAGGACTCATACCATGCTGTTACCAGGGCTGCTCTGGGACTTTCGGATCATTGTCTTATCCACCTCATCCCAACTTACAGACAGAGACTAAGAGCTTCCAAACCCGTGGTTCACACTGTTAAAAAGTGGACTGAGGAATCGAAGCAGACGCTACAGGCCTGCTTTGAATGCACAGACTGGACTGTTTTTGAAACCTCAGCCACTGATTTAAACGAAATAACTGATGTGGTGACATCATACATCAGTTTCTGTGAGGACATGTGTGTGCAGACCAAGACCTTCTGCACCTTTGGGAACAACAAGCCATGGTTCACACCACACCTCAGGAATCTGCGCAGGGACAAGGAAGAAGCTCACAGCAGTGGAGATTGGGCGCGGTACAGGCAGGCCAGGAACAGACTTACAAAGGAGATCAAAGCAGCCAAGAGAAGCTATAGTGAGAAGCTGAAAAACAGCCTTTCTACTGGTGACACTTCGGCTGTATGGACTGGTCTGAGAAACCTGACTGCCTACAGAAGCCCCACCACCCTTCCTGAACAAAGTCCTCGCCTGGCCAACCGTCTGAATGGCTTCTACTGCAGACATGACAAGAAGCCATTTACACCTCAAACCAACTCCTCCACATCCTATTCAGGAACAGGTTCGACCAGCAAAGCAACCAACGCCCTACCTTCAGATCCACTGCCTGCACTAAAGATCTCTGAGGAAGAGGTAAACAGGCTCTTTCAGCGCATGAAAACAAAGAAAGCTGGAGGACCTGATAACGTCTCCCCATCATGCCTGAAAGCCTGTGCAAATCAACTCGCTCCAATCTTCACCCGGATCTTCAACAAGTCACTGGAGAAGTGTGAGGTCCCTCCTGCTTCAAACGATCCACCATCATCCCAGTGCCCAAGAAACCCACCATCCTAGGATTAAATGACTACAGGCCTGTAGCCCTGACGTCTGTGGTCATGAAATCCTTTGAGCGGCTGGTGTTGAAGCACCTGAAAGACATCACAGGCCTCTACTGGACGCCCTGCAGTTTGCTTACCGAGCAAACAGGTCGGCAGATGATGCTGTTAACTTAGGTCTACACTTCATCCTGCAACACCTCGACCACCCAGGGACCTACGCCAGGATCCTGTTTGTAGACTTCAGCTCGGCCTTCAACACCATCATACCAGACATCCTCCACCAGAAGCTCACTCAGCTCAACGTCCCAGCCTCCACCTGTCAGTGGATCAACAGCTTCCTGACGGACCGACAGCAGCAGGTGAGACTGGGGAGCATCTTCTCCCGAACCAGATCAATAAGTACTGGTGCCCCCCAGGGGTGTGTTCTATCCCCACTCCTCTTCTCCCTGTACACAAATGACTGCACCTCAGCAGACTCGTCCGTGAAACTTCTGAAGTTTGCAGATGACACCACTGTCATTGGACTGATCCAGGACGGTGATGAGTCTGCATACAGACTGGTGTAGTCAGAACTGCCTGGAGCTAAACCCACTCAAGACTGTGGAGATGGTGGTGGACTTTCGGAAACACCACCTCCATACACCCCCCTCACCATCCTCAACAACACCGTGTCGGCTGTGGATCACTTCAGGTTCTTAGGAACCACCATCTCTGAGGACCTGAGATGGTCTTCACACATAGACACTGTTCGGAAGAAGGCCCAGCAGAGACTGTACTTCCTGAGGCAACTTAAGAAGTACAACCTTCCACAGGAGCGGCTGGTCATCTTCTACACTGCCATCATTCAGTCTGTCCTGTCTTCATCCATCTCCGTGTGGTTCGGTTCATCCACAAAACAGGACAGGTCCAGACTGCAACGAATAATCAGGACTGCAGAGAGAATCATCAGGCTGACCTTCCCTCCATCCAGGACTTATACAGGTCTAGGGTCAGGAAAAGAGCTGCTAAAATCTCTGCAGACCCCACACACCCTGCACATAAACTGTTTAGAGTTCTGCCTTCAGGGCGACGCTACAGAGCGCTGTTCACTAAAACCAGCCGCCACAGAGACAGTTTCTTCCCTCAGGCTGTTTCTCTGTTGAACATTCAATAAAATACAAAACAACAGCATACAGTTGTTGCAAATGCACCTTTTTATTTATATATGTGTATATTGTACATTGTAAATATGTAGATTCTGTAGTGCAAAAACAAAAACCAAAGAGCAAAGTGTACCGGAGTCAAATTCCTTGTTTGTATGTACAAACTTGGCAATAAAGCTGATTCTGATTCTGATTCTGATTTATCCAAATAACTTGAAACAATAAAACAATACCTAGTTATAAAGTTATCAAACAATACCATGGAAGGAGTAAAAGGTTTAGGACAATTTGAACACTGATTAATTGTTCTTTACTGAAGGTTGACAGAAGACATTCTATAAAAAGTCTGATCAATCTGTTCTTTTGTTGCTTCAAGTTTCCATCCATCCATCCATCCATCCATCCATCCATCCAAATTCTTAAGTCTTGATGGTACGAAAGCCCATGCCAGCAGTCAGCAGGCGATAGGTGAAGAGTTAAAGAAAGTTAAAGAAAGAACGCTCTGCAGCTCTTTAGCAATATACAACAGTTTGTATTAACATGATTGTGAGTCACAACATACATACAGTGTAGCAGACTAAGCCAAAGGATCATGCAATTTTGAAGTGGAAGGAAAGGAAAATACCTACAGTTCAAACTCAAAAAACTTCTACTACTAAAAATCTGAAAATGCGTCTAAGTTTATATTCACCCCCATTACTCTGATGCCCCAAAATAAAATCCAGTACAACCAATTGTCTTAGTTGTTCACCCACTTGGTAGGTAAAGTCAACCTGTGTGTAGTTTAATCTGTAAATGCAGCTGTTCTGTGAGGGCCTCAAATGTTTGTTAGAGGATAGAGGTGAACAACATTCCAAACACCAAACAGCATCATGCATACCAAAAGAATGCGACAGATGTTAGGGGGTTGTCAAGACTTTTAAAGCAGGGTTAGTTTGTAAAACAACATTTTTTAGTTTGTAATAGTTTGTAACAATATAAGCTTTGAACCTCTCACCTGAGCACCTGAAAATGAAAAGTGCATGGCAAACCCACCATGATTTGGCCATCCCCAAAAATGAATAGGAAGTGCAAGAGCATTAATTAGTAAGGAAGTCAATATGCCCATGATAACTCTGGAGCAGCTGCAAAAATTCAAAGCTCAGGTTGAGAACTTTGTTGCCAGGATGACTATTATCAGAATCAGAATCAGAATCAGAATCAGCTTTATTGCCAAGTTTGTACTTTCAAACAAGGAATTTGACTCCGGTACACTTTGCTCTTTGGTTTTTGTTTTTGCACTACAGAATATACATATTTACAATGTAGAATATACACATATATAAATAAAAAGGTGCATTTGCAACATCTGTATGCTGTTGTTTTGTATTTTATTGAATGTTCAACAGAGAAACAGCCTGGGGGAAGAAACTGTCTCTGTGGCGGCTGGTTTTTGTGAACAGTACACTGTAGCGTCGGCCTGAAGGCAGAACTCTAAACAGTTTATGTGCAGGGTGTGTGGGATCTGCAGAGATTTTAGCAGCTCATTTAGCAGCTATTAGTCTGCCATCCCACAAACCTGACCTTTTACAAGAGGGTGGCAAGAACAAAACAATTTCTAATAAAAACATTGAGAAGGTGCGATGAGTTTAAGCAAATGTGCCCAGAAAACATGAAGAAGATGTTCTTGTCAATGAAACCAAAGTTGAACTTTTTGGCCTACACGCAAAATGCCATATGTGGTGGAAACTATGAGGGGCCATTAGGGACATTATTCTGAATTTACTCACACACTCTGCTGAAATGTTACATGCTTTTACACACACTACTAAAATGCTCTTACACGCACTACAGAAATACTCTCATACACACTCCTGAAATACTCTTGCACGCACTACTGAAATACTGTCATACACACTACTGAAATGCTTTTACACGGACTACTGAAATACTCTCATCCACACTACTGAAATGCTCCCATTTACACTACTGAACTGCTCTTACACACACTACTGAAATGCTCTCATTCACACTACTGAAATGTTTTTACACGCACTACCAAAATGCTCTTACACACACTACTGAAATACTCTCATACGCACTACTGAAATACTCTCATACGCACTACTGAAATACTCTCATACACATTAATGAAATGTTTTCTAGTTATTTCAGTGGAAATGGAAGGTGTTTCATTAGAAACAGAAGGACGTTGCATCCTAAACCCTAACCCTACATAAATAATACATTTTATAGTTTTACGATTTAATAATGATATTAAAATGTATATTTAATACAATTTAGCACACCTTTTATAATTAAGGATGGAAATAATTAGCACAGAGCTGTGAAGACGTAAAAACAGATTGTGTTTTGCGGTTGTGTGTGAAAGAGCATGTAGCGTTTCATTAGTGTGTATGAGAGCATTTTAGTTGTGTGTGTAAAAGCATGTAACATTTTAGTAGTGTGTGTGAGAGTAAATTCAGAATAATATCCCTAACGGCCCCTCATAGAAAACTATCACTTTACACCATCCTGATCACATAATAGCCATGGTGAAACTGCGTTATGGCAGCATCATGCTCTGGGTATGTTTTTTTTCAGCAGAGACAGGAAAATCTTTTAAAATAATGGCAAGATAGATAAAGGTAAATACAGGAAAATCATGCAGCAACATTTAGAATACATTTAGAACTACAGTGGAATGTAGCATCTTTCTAACACAGTTTCTTGTGTTAGAAAGATGAAGGTCAAAGGTCAGCCTTTGTGGAAAGACTTGAAAATTGATGATCACTGATGCTTTTTATCCAATCAGACTGAACTGAGATATTTTGCAAAAAATATATTAGGAAAATATTTTAATTCAGTTCAGTTTATTTATATAGCGCAAATTAACAACAAATGTCATCTCAAGGCACTTTACAAGTCAGTTCACTCGAATCATACAGATTTCAAGTCAGGTCAAAATATTCCAATTCATCCCAACAACAACAGTGCAGTCAAATTCAGTTTATTATTGAAATTGGTTAAATAGTTTTCTATCTAAGGAAACCCAGCAGATTGCATCGAGAAGGTGACTTGCAGCATTCACTCCTCCTGGACGAGCATGTAGCAACAGTGGGCAGTCGCTTGCATTGATCTTGCAGCAACCCCTCATACTGATGCAAGAGTACTTTCTATGGGAAAGAAAAGTGAAACATTAATGGTTGTAGCCCATTTAATGGATTTCGAGAGACAGGGTTAAACACTGAAAGTCAGGGCCAAATATATAATCTGTTTAAGTCTCCAGATGTGCAAAGCTGATTTGTGCATGCCACAAAAGCCATGCAGCTGGAATTGCAGTGAAAGCTGGTCTGGAGACTGAATATAAATACATACCACAATTTTCAGCATTTCATATGTAAAAATCTCTTAAAAACAATGTATTGTTTCTCTTCTATTTCATAATTACCCGCTACTTTATGTTGAACTATAGCATAAACAACGTTTTTTAGCTAGCACGAGGGAATGTAAAATTTGTTGCACAGCTTGATGCTTGATATTAGCAGCTCTTTTGAAATAAAGTGTTTAAACTGTCTTCTTTTAAACCATATGTGGTTCTTACAAATGTGGTGAGCTGTCAAGAGTGGGCAGATTTATCCCACACAGGTTGCTGTGTTCTCAATTTAGTAAATGTCACTGTCTTCTGAATCACATCTCCTCTTCTGGAGACTTCTGAGCTCTTGAAGGTTGCTGTGACAAGAAGTTAACAGCAACTACCACTCATTTGTAAATCTTGCAGTGTGATAACATATTGATCTTAAGGTCTAATATGAATTTCTCACTTCTTCTGATTTTCAAAAGTTTACACTAATCCCCAATTGAAGTTACAGACCTGTTTCTACAGTAAGATGGATTATCTTATGTGAATATATACATGTAATAATAGATGTGTCTAGTAAATATAAGTTTAATAAAGAGCCTCAACTTTAGTGGGTCTTCTGAGTTTACAATCTAACAATTTAAACATGCAATGATCTTAGATGTCACCAATCTCGTATACTGCTTCACTGCAGTAGAAGGGCTAATTAAAGAAACGTTTCACAGTTGATTCCGGCAAATATTGGAACAGTTACTATTAGGTCAAAATTTTCTTACTGCACATGAGCAAGGTACACGGCACACTTCAGCTTAATCCATAGGGGTTTCATTAATTCTGTTTTGCAAAAAGCAGATCAAGCTAATTTGCCCCCAACGGTCCGACCTCGCTGTTCATTAAAAGAAGCATCAGAGAGACCAATTAATCAGTGCTCCTTTAATCTGTCAAAAAAGGGCTAAAAAATGAAGGTGTTCTCCTCTTCATAGAGAAACACAGTCATCAGAGGATACAGTTTGGTTTCTAGTCACTCCTAGTGTATCCCTGAGCAAGCTAATGTTTCAGCTTTATTGCCGTGATAAAAATATGACACTGCATATTTTGGAATTGTGATATATTTCTTCATAAATCATTGTGGTTTGTACAACTTTTGTATCTAGTCTTTTTAAATACAAGTCTATAAGGTAATTTTTTGATGCTGCAACATTTAAATGAGACATCTCAGGTTTAGCTCATTTGTTTGAATAAGCTGACCATAATAACTTACTCACTCATTATTCTAATTGGCTAAAACTGATTACAGCAACCAGCTGTAGTCAGCTTTGCCTGAATAGGTGTGACAGAGGTGTACTGCTTAAAGTACAATTTTGAGGTGATGTTTTTAACTATTGTCATTTAGCTATTTTCAGTGGAAACATACTTTTTATTGCACCTCACTGGTCTATGGCTTTATTTCTTGCAATTTTACAAGTTGTGTTTTTTGAGCACAAACCTTATGTAATGCTGTAATTAAAATGTAATTTTTAACTAGTAGAACAGATCCTTTGCAATTTTCTCACCATAATGCTTTTAAATTTTATAATCAAAAAACAAAAGGGTTAATTTCAAAAAGAAAAAGAAAAAAAAAATTTTTAAATGTGATGATGATGATGAATGACAGTACAAACTGTAGGATAGTCAAAAGATTTACATTCAATGTGCCGCATGCACATTCAAAAAGTCAGTTTTTGCGTCCATCTGCTACAAAGCAGGATTTATTTTGTTTTAGACTGAGTCAAGCATCCTCCATTGAGGACTGAACAGGTCAGCAACAGGCCTCAGCTGACCTGTTCAGGTGTTGAGATATACACCATTTATGTCTTGTTCTGGTAGCCCACTTCTCATCAGAATGCTCTGACGTGGACCTTATTGTTCTGGGTGACATCCAAATCGGAATGACATCATTTAAAAGACCCTTGAAAGCTCAGTTGAAGTTGCTGTGAGCAGGGTTTTGCGGTACTCCAATGCACAGCAATAAATATACAGTTAAGCTACAAATTATTTTTAGCATTATTATTTAATCATTTTTATTTAACCAACAAGTTTTGGATAAAAAATAATATAGGCATCTTTGAAAAGATAAGAAAACCATACATATCATTTGAAAAAATAACTTTTTAAATTTATATTTTATGAAAACAAAATTATGATTGATAATCAGTGGAAATTCTTGATTGGATTTAGGTCAATCAAACCAATCTTGTAATCGCTGACCAGCTTTTTGCATGTTTCCATTAGTATTTTGACAATTTATTGGTGCTAGTAAGCTCCAATTATTTGAGGTTGGAAGACCTTTTCATTGTCCTAATTTATGGCTATCTCCACAGATTTCTAGATTCAGATTGAAGTCAGAACTCTGATTGGCTTACTAAACAACGCTAACATCACTTACAGTCAAAAGAAACATGTTAGTAAAATTTAAGATCTGCCAGGGTATGAATCATTTTGGGCTTAACTGTATATGTATTTTTTCTGTTGGAAGATACCCTATAGAGCAGAAGTACAAGCACATTATGCCATCAAGCACATAATAAAAAGAAACATCCAACATTCTATTATGACATGCTAATTCAGTTTTACACACATTTCGCTGTGCTTTCTTTTCTTTTAAGTAAAAAAAAATCTTAGAGAAAATAATTTTTATTCAGTTAGATACATTTTTGAATAAGAATGGAACTTTTCAGTATGGTTTTAAACAATTACACACAACTGAAACAGCTTTAGTAAGGGTCTGTAATGATAATTTTTAGCAAATGACACTGCTCAGTTTGTGATCCTTGTAGTCCTGGACCTTACTGTAGCGTTTGATTCTGTTGACCACGGTATCCTCATATCATGGTTGGAGCACTGGGTTGGGATTACTGATGCAGCATTAGAGTGGTTCCCCTCTTACCTGAGTGACAGATGCTTTTCTGTTAATGTTGGTAATTGCTTTTCCGCTTCAGCACCTCTTTCCTGTGGGGTTCCACAAGGCTCATTTCTCGGGCCCCTCTGTTTTCACTATACCTGCTTCCTCTAGGTTCTATTCTGAGGAAACATTGTCTTTCTTTTCATTGTTATGAAAAAAAGATGATTGCAGATTTATCTGCCATTAAAACCTATTAACCCCTCCTTGAACAGCCACCTTAACGTGGTGTAGGGGGGGGGGGGGGGGGGGGGGGGGGGGGGGGGGGGGGGGGGGGGGGGGGGGGGGGGGGGGGGGGGGGGGGGGTTTGAGTGCTCGAATGATCCTAGAGGCTATGTTGTCTGGGGCTTAAATGCCCCTGGTAGGGTCTCCCATGACAAACAGGCTCCGGGTCAGACAAAGAGCGGTTCAAGACGCCTTAATGAGGACTACAAATTCGAGGCACGTGACATCCCCCGGTACAGTGGAACTGGGGTCCCACCATGGAGCCAGACCGGGTCGGGACTCATCAGACCGTGGCCGGGTTGCTCCTCGACCCTGGGGCGACCCGAAAGAGAGCAGCGAGTGCATCCCCAGCGGGCCCACCACCTGCAGGGCCAGACCGGGCTGATCAGGCAGTGACGGGTGGAGACCTAGACGATTCAATCTCCGGGACCTTACGCTGGCTCTAGGGACGTGGAATGTCCCCCGAAAGAGTCGGGCTCCCCCCCCCACCACCTGGACTCTGGGAACCCAATCCTTGAGGAGGGTTTGGACTCTCTTCTATTCCTTGGAGTGGGCCCCGCAGGGAGAAGTGGTCTTCTGGGGGGTTTGCTTGTTGCCCCCCAGCACAGCCATCTCTTTTGGGTAGCCCGGTGATGAGAGGTGTCGCATCCTTCCTTCGGGGGGAAGCGATAAACCCTTTGTTCCCCGGGCCACAAACACTCATGTGCGATGAGATACCCTGCCCCCTTTCTTGGCGTCCCCCCCCTGTCGTGGGTGCCACATAGTGCCACTCCCAGGGACTCTGTTATTCTGCTGGGGGACTTCTACGCCCACAAGGTGTGATTTGGAAGGAATGGCCTCCCTGATCCTGAATCCAAGTGGTGTTTCATTGTTGGGCATCTGTGCTAGTCACAGATTGTTCATAATGAACACCATGTTCAAGCATAGGGGTGTTCATCAGTGCACTTGGCACCAGGACACCCTTGGCAGGAAGTCAAAAAACAACTTTGTTGTCGTGTCTTCAGACCTTCGGCCACATGTTTTGGACCCTCGGGTGAAGAGAGGGGCTGAGCTGTCCACTGATCACCACCTGGTGGTGAGTTGGATCTGCTGGAAGAGAAGAAAGCCAGACAGACCGGCTGGGATGTATTCAACTCCCACCTTCGGCAGAGCTTTGACCAGATTCCTGGGGAGGTTGGAGACATTGAGTCAGAGTGGACTATGTTCTCTGCATCTATTGTCGATGCTGCTGCCCGTAGCTGTGGTCATACGGTCTGCGGTGCCTGTCACGGCAGCAATCCCCGAACCCGGTGGTGGACATCCGCAGTAAGGGACGCTGTCAAGCTGAAGAAGGAGTCCTATTGGCTGTGGTTGGCATGTGGCACTCCTGAGGCAGCTGACGGGTACCGTGAGGCCATGCGTGCCGCGGCTCGGGCTGAGGCAAAAACTCGGGCCTGAGAGGAGTTCAGTGAGGCCATGGAGAAGGACTTATGGTTGGCCTCAAAGCAATTCTGGCAAACTGTCCGGCACCTCAGGAGGGGCAAGCAGTGCTTTGCCAACACTGTTTACAGTGGGCGAGGGGAGCTGCTGACCTCAACTGGGGACATTGTTGGGCGGTGGAAGGAGTACTTCTAGGATCTTCTCAATCCTGTCATCACGCAGTCCCTGGTGGATGCAGAGGCTGGGGACTCGGGGTTGGACTCTTTCATCACCCAGGCTGAAGTCACTGAGGTGGTTAAAAAGCTCCATGGTGGCAGGGCTTCGGGGGTGGATGAGATCTGTCCTGAGTACCTCAAGTCTCTGGATGTTGTGGATCAACTGGTCCACATGTGTTCTATGGACTTGGAGAAGGCATTCGACTGTGTCTTCTGTACAAGTGGAGCAGGAGTTTGGTCCGCATTGCCGGCACTAACTCGGACCTGTTCCTGGTGCATGTTGGACTCCAGCAGGGCTGCCCTTTGTCACCGGTCCTGTTCATAACTTTTATGGACAAGATTTCTAGGTGCAGCCAAGGGCCGGAGGGGGTCTGGTTTGGGGACCAGTGGGTTTCGTCTCTTCTTTTTGCAGATGACATGGTCCTGCTGGCCCCCTCTAGCCAAGACCTACAGCATGCACTGGGGCGGTTCGCAGCCGAGTGTGAAGCAGCTGAAATGAAGATCAGCTCCTCCAAGTCTGAGGCCATGGTTCTTGACTGAAAAAGAGTGGCATGCTTCAGGTTGGAGGGGAGTTCCTGCCTCAAGTGGAGGAGTTAAAGTTTCTTGGAGTCTTTTTCACGAGTGATAGGAAAATGGGGCGGGAGATTGACAGACGGATCATTGCGGAGCCAGTTGAGGTGGCTCGGGCATCTAAACCAGATGCCTCCTGGACACCTCACTCAGGAGGTGTTCCAGGCACGTCCTTGGGAGGAGGCCCAGAGGACTGCCCAGGACACGTTGGAGGGACTATGCCTCTCACCTGGCCTGGGAATGCCTAGGGCCCTCCCCCCCCCCGGAGGAGTTGGAGGTGTTTGGGGAGAGGGAAGTCTGGGTGTCTCTACTGAGTCTGCTGCCCCCGTGACCCAGTCCCGGATAAAGTGGAAGACGACGAGTAAAACCAATTAACAGTTCATCCTCCATTCACCTGCTGTTCAGATGTCTTGATGACCTTAAGACCTGGATGGCTTCAAATTTTTAAAGTTTTAATGAAAAAACTGATGTTATTGTATTCAGCCCTAGCTCTACTGCTGGGTCTCTTCCTGTTCATCTTGGTTCTCTTGAGCCATATCTCAAGCAGTCTGTAATGAAATCTAGGGATAATTTTAGACTCTGATTTTAAGTTTAATATGTATATAAACTCTGCTACGAAGAAAACCTTCTTCCTGTTAAGGCTAAACTTAAGTCAGTGTTAATCAGACCTGACTTTAAGAAAATAGTCCATGTCTTTATTACAAGCCGACTTGATGACCCCAACTAAAGGGCCTTTACGATTATTTCAGGTCCCCCTTTCCCCGGTCTCCATTTGGGGTCCAAATGTGCAGCCGGCTTTTAACGGAATTTATATTTTTAAAACCCTTTTCCTGGTTTTTCCTCCCTTAATGGCCTCGGGGGTTTGCGAATGATTTAAACCCCGGGTTAAACCTAAAAAATCCTAAAGGGTTTTGAACACGTATACTGTTAAACTTACTTAACGTTTTTTCCCCCTGGGCACTTAATTTTTGGATCACTGCTTCTGGTTTGTTTAAAAAACTGGGTTTAAAAGCTTAGAAAAATCAGCTTTTTAGGGGGGGCCCCTTTTACAAATTGGGAAAAGTCTCCCCTTATATTAGAAAAGCTATTTAAATTGGGGTTTTTGGGTGGACTAAAACCCAAAAGGCAAGAGCTTGGAAGCAACTTTTTCACCCGATTTTAAGCATTCAAAACCTTTAAAAAAAACATAAACTCCCCCTGAAAGGATGATTTAAATTCGAAACTTCTGCTTGTATTGGGGAACCCCCCAAAACATTAAAAATTCATTTAATTTTTAAAACCTCAAAAAAAAAAACCCAAACCAAATTTATATTATAAACCCAGGAAATAAAAATAAGAAGGGTTGAAAAATTTAGGGGGGGCCAGCGCCAATTAAAAAATTTAAAATAAAAGTGTGGAACCTTAAAGAAAATATCCTTTAAAAACCTTGAATACAGGAACGGGGAAAATGAAAAACGTCCCAAGGGGACAAAATTAAATGGAAAAAAAGGAAACTATTTAAAAACCCAAAAAACGACAAAATTGGTTCCTCTTTTACGGAGGAACCCCCGAGAAACAAGCATCCCTAGTTAAAAAAAGGGTTTAAAAAAAAAGCTTCTTAAAGAGGGGAAAAAAAAAAGGGGGGCCCCGGCATGGCATGGTCCCCAAAAAAAAAAAAAAAAACCCCCCCAAAAAAAAAGGGGGTTTTTTTTTTTAAAAAAAAGGGGGGGGAAGAAAAGGGGGGGGGGAAAAAATTAAAAAAAAAAAGGGTTTTGGGGGGCAAAAACAAAAAAAAAAAAAAAAAAACAAAAAAAAACCAAAAAAAAAAAAAAAAAAAAAAACCAAAAAAAAAAAAAAAATAAAAAAAGGGTTAAAAAAATTTAAAAAAAAAAAAACAAAAAAAAACCCAAAAAAAAAACCCCCCAAAAAAATAAAAAAAAAAAAAACCCCCCCGGGGGGCTTCAGGGGAAAAAAAAAAAAAAAAAGGGGGGGGGGGGCCCCCCCAAAACCAAAAAACCCCGGGCCCCCCGGGGGAAAAAACCCCCCCCCTTTTTTAAAAAAAAAAACCAAAAAAAGGCCCCTTTTGGGGGGAAAAAATTTTTTTTCCCCCTTTTTTAAATTTTTTTTTTTTCCCTTTTTTTCCCAAAACCCCCCCCTTTTTAAAATTCCCCCAAAAAAGGGGGTTTTTTTTTTTTCCTTTCCCCCAAAAAAAGGGTTTTTTCCCCCCCGGAAAAACCCCCTTTTCTTTTTGGGGGGGGGGGGCCCCAAAAACCCCCGGGAAAA
The DNA here is from genome assembly GCA_036173005.1 of Crenichthys baileyi. Lineage (NCBI taxonomy): Eukaryota > Metazoa > Chordata > Actinopteri > Cyprinodontiformes > Goodeidae > Crenichthys > Crenichthys baileyi. The sequence continues at coordinate 104,461 of JAHHUM010002484.1, forward strand.
AGGGGTTTTTTAAAAAACCCCCCGAGGGAAAAAAAAAAATTTTTTTTTTTTTAAAACAAAAGGGGTTTTTTCCCCCCGGGGGGGTTTTTGCCCAAAATTTTTTCCCCCTTTTTTAATTTCCCCCAAATTTTTTTTTTTTCCCCCCGGGGGGGGGAAAAAAACCCGTTTTTTGGGGGGGCTGGGGCCTTTTTTTTAAAAAAAATTTTGGGGGGGGCCCCCTTTTTTTTTCCGGGGGCCCCCCCCCCTTTTTTTGGGAAAACTAAAAAGGGGGGGGGGCCCCCCCCAAAAAAAGGGGGCCCCCCGGAAACCCAAATATTTGTGGCCCGGGGGTTTGGGGGGGGCCCCCCCCCCTTTTTTCCCCCCCCCTTTTAAAATTTTTTGGGGAAAACCCCCCCCTTTTTGGTTTTTTTTCCCCCCCCCCGGGTTTTTTTTTAAAAACCCCCTTTTTTTTGGGGGTTTTTTTTAAAAAAAAATTTTTAAAAAACCTTTCCCCTTTTTTTAAAAAAAATTTTTTTGGGGGTTTTTTTTTGGGGCAAAACCCCTTTTTTTCCCCCCCGGTTTTTGAATTTTTCCTTTTAAAAGGGTTTTTAAAAGGGGGGCTTGGGGGGGGGGTTTTTTTGGGGGGGGGGGGGGGTTTTTTTAAAAAAAAAAAATTTTTTGGGGGGCCCCCCATTCCTTTTCCCGGGGGGGTTTTTTTTTTTTTTAAAAAAAAAAAAGAAAAAAGGGGGGGTTTAAAAAAGGGGTTTGGGGTTTTGGGCCCCCCTTTTTTTTTTCAAAAAATTTTTTTTTTTGGGGGGGGGTTTCCCCCGGGTTTTTTTTTAAAAACGCCCGGGGGGGGGAAAAAAACCCCCGGGGTTGTTTTGGAAAAAATTTTCTTTTGGGTTTAAACCAAATTTTTCCCTTTTTTTTAAAAACGGGGTTTTTTGGGCCTTCTTGGGGGGGGGAAAAAAAAAAATTTTTTTTTAAAAAATTTTTTTAAAATTTTTTTTAAAAAAAATTCCCCCCCAAAAAAATTTTCCCCGGGGAAAAATTTAAAAAAAAAAAAGGGGGGGGGGGTTTTTTTAAAATTTTTTTTTTTTTTGGGGGGGGGCCCGCCCTTTTTTTTGGTTTTTAAAATTCCCCCCCTTTTTTTTTTTGGGGGATTTTGGAAAAAAAAACCTTCCCGAGGGGGGGCCCCCCGAAAAGGGGGGGGGGTTTTTGGCCCCCCCAAAAAAAAAACCCCCCCCAAATTTTTGGGGAAAGGGGGTTTTTTTAAAAAAAAACCCCCCCCCCCCCCGGGGGGAAAAAAACCCCCCCCCCCCAAAAGGGGGGGAAAAAAAAGGGGCCCCCCCCCCAAAAAAAAAGGGGGGGGGGCCCCCAAAAAACCTTTTGGGGGGAAAGGGGGGGGAAAAAACCCTTTTTTTCCCCCCCCCGGGGGGGGCCTTTTTTTGGTTTTTTTTTTTTGGGGGGCCCTAAAAAAGGGGGAAAAAACCCCCAAAAACTTTTTCCCCCCAAAAAAATTTTTTTAAAAAAAACCCGGGGGTTTTTTTTTTCCCCCTTCCCCCAAGGGGAAAAAAAAAAAAAATTTTTAAAAAAAAGGGGGGGAAAAAACCCCCCAAAGGGGTTTAAAGGATTTTTCCGGTTTTTTTTCCCCCCTTTTAAAAGGGGGGCCCCCCTTTTGGGGCCCCGGGAAATTTTAAAAAAAACCCAAAAAAAAATTTTTTCCCGGAAATTTTTTTAAAATGGGAATTTTGGATAAATTTTTTAAAAAAAGGGAAAAACCCTTTAAGGGGTTTTTCCCGGGTTTTTTTTGGGGGGAAAAAGGAAAAAAATTGGGGGCCCGTTGGTTTTAAAAAGGGGGGTTTATTTTGGGGGGAAAAAAAAAAGGGGGGTTTTTTTTCCCCCCCCCCCCGGGGCCCCCCCCCCCTTTTTTTTTTAAAAAAAAAGGAAAAACCCAAAAAAAAAGGGGGGTTGGGGGAAAAAAAAGGGGGGTTTCCCCCGGGGGAGGGAAAAAAGGAAAAAAACCCAAAAAACCCCAAAAAAAAACCCCCTTAAAAAAAGGGAAAATTTTGAAAAAAAAAAATTTTTAAAAAATTTGGGTTTTTTTTTAAAAAAAAACTGTTTTTGGATTTAAAAACCCCCTTTTTTAAAGGTTTTTTTAAAAAAAAAAAAAAATTTTTTAACCCCCCCCGGGGGCCCAAAACCCAAAAAACAAAAAAAAAAAAAAACCCCGGGGGGGGGGAAAAAAAAAAAAACAATTTTTTTTTTTTTGGGGGGGGGGGTGGGGGGGGTTTTTTTTTTTTTTTAAAAAAATTTAAAACCCTCCCTCGCACATTTTCCAGTGACAGGATTTGTCCATCGTTTTCCTGCCACCTTGTGTCCTGTAGTGCCCTATTTAGCTCCGCCGGTGGGCTCTGGTGTCCAAGGTGGTCACCGCTGATCTTCCAGGCTTAGGAATTGTGAAATAGACTCACTAAACTTGCTACCACTGGTTTGGGCACCTTGGTCATCTTCTCACACTGTGCAGCCTATAAGGATAGCCCTCCTAAATGCTAGACCACTAGTAAATAAAGCTTTAATTTTGAATGACTTTTTTACTACGTGTGATTTGGATTGTGTGTGTGACGGAAACCTGGCAGAATATCAGTGGGTCCAGTTGTTTCTTTGATCTTTTGAGTGGTCATGTTGAGGAAGACCTGGCTGGGAAGAGGAGCAGAGTTACCACTGTACCAGTTCCACCAGCACCTGTGCGTTGGGACAGCACTGATCACTGGCCTGCTATCAGGGCAAAAAAGGGAAGGTGCAAATACCCAGCCTGTACGGGTATTGTCAGAGTACAGTGCACGAAGTGTGAGACCTACCTGTGCCTCACAGCTGAGAGGAACTGCTTCATCAGTTTCCACAAGCAGTAAGGCAAAGACACCAGCATCAAGACACTCAAATCAAATGAAATCAATTATTCAGATGAAAAATTCCAATGAAATGTTGAAAAATATCTTTCAGATTGTTTTTAACTTTCAAATTATTTGCATTGTTAACTGTTAATGCTACCGTGGACTGTTTGGACTACAACCTGAGTTGTTAAATAAAGGTTTTTACAATAATAAACCAAAATCTCTTGTTTACATTAATTTCCACTATCGTACAGTGTTGCCGCATGGAAACGTCAACAAAATATAACTAAAAAATTATATATTTTTTAACATGTCTCTTGATTATGTTTACTTGGTCCATTTTATGTCTAAAAAACATCCCAAACATTTTTTTCCCAACTGGGATCATTATGCGTTCCGTAGAGGGTTAGGAACTTTTCATACTTTTTCAGTGGAATTATGCCAATGTATGATCATGCTTTACTTTTTGATGACTTAAACATTCATGTGTACTGCTCGAAAAGCCATTGGTAAAAGATTTTCTTAATCTTTTACACTCTTAATCATGTTCAATCTGTGTCTTGTCCAACACAAGAACATGGTCACACCCTGGACCTTGTGTTATCTTTTGGTTTACATTTTTTTTTTGATCATTGTCCTGTTGAGTTTGAAACTTGTTTGCACTGTTGTGATTCTAAACATTTGATTCTGACACGTCGTCACATTTTTAACACAACAGCTGCTGGACAATTTTCTGTTGTTTTCAACAAGGTTTTAGAGCTTCCAACTGGTTTTAATACCTATGAGATCTCGTCTAATTTTTCTCTTCCATGTCAAATGGTTCTGAAGTATTTTTTAAAATCTCATGTAAAGAATCTGGGAGTGATCCTTAATTAAAATTTTAACCTTGAAAAAGTTCTGTAGTAAAAATATCCTTTTTTAAACTGAGACTTTTATCTGAAGTGAAACCATACTTATGTTTTAATGGTTTTGAATGGGTGATTCATGCCTTCGCTAGCTCCCAACTGGATTACTGTAACACTCTTTATGTTGGTGTTAGCCAGGCCAGTCTCCCACGACTACAGTTAATACAGAATGCTGCAGTTCATCTCTTAACACAAACAAAAAAACATCAACATTTCTCTCTAGTTCTCGCATCCCTTCACTGGCTTCCTGTTCGTTTTAGACTGGATTTTATAGTTTTATTGATTACCTTTAAGGCCCTCAATGGGCAGGCTACTGTATACCTGTATAACCTCCTGCAGCACAGTGCCCTCTAGATCTCTTAGATCTAATGATCGAGACTGGTCCACAGAGGAGATCGGGCCATTTCTGTTGTAGCTCCTAAATGTGGAACTAACTCCCTCTTCACATTGGACAAGCTTCAACGCTTGGTGTTTTCAAATCTCTTCTAAAAACACACTTGTATTATTCCCTGGCTTTTAATACAGACTAAAAGTTGACCTATGGTTTTATGTTGTCACAGTTTTTTTTTTTGTTGTTAATTATTTTTAACTTTTAACTTTTGTTGTAATTCGATGTTTTGTTCTGCAGATATTTGGCCAATTTCGCCAATGTCCATTTGTATAAGAATAGCACGTATAAATAAATTTAGTTTCAGTAAATCTCTGGAATCTTTCTGCCATATTTTCCACAACAATGTCATGAAGAACATGAACTACAGCTGGTAAACAGTCCAAAAGATTTTGCAAGCTCCTTATCTACATGCCCATCTGGTGTCACTTAGCTTCTGCAACTGTCTTGGCTGACCTCCATACATTTATTTTTGAGTATCAACCCACTTCTGTTGAACATAAGATCCAGATATGTAAAGACAAATCGTCTGCAACAAGGAAGAAAAATCAATCAACTGCCATCATGGCCCTAACAAGTACCAGATTGAAGCAATACACAAGTATTCGCCAGCCATGCCAATATTTCATTCTTTATTAATTAGCTTGTGTACCCAAAAAGTTTTGTTATCTACCTCTTCGGTCTCACTGTGACCTCTTTAGGCAATGTTTTGTGTTGGTTAAAAAAATACTTTAAACAGTTTTAATCTACTTGTGATTATCATGAAACTTTTTGGTCTATACTTCATTCACAGGTTTATGCATAGAAGAATTTTTTTTTTTTTTTTTGTGATTCCCACCATGCAAACATGACATTCGAACTTTTAGTTTAAACCTTGCTTTTTTGTACATTGCCTTTTTCCAATCACAGAATCCCTACAAATATGTGAAAACAGATGCTGGAGTATTTGCTACAAGCAGAAAGAGGAGTCCTGGCATCAGGAATACTCAAGCCAAGACACAGTTTGTACCAGTTGCTCTTGAAGCAGCTTTTCTGGTCACCTTGCATTGTATGAGAAATGACTGCCTCTAAGGCTGATTGGGATTAGTTGCAATAGACTGTGAAATATCTAAAAATTACACAAAATGAATATTTCAGTTAAAAGGATTGGCGGTGTCAAAATACCACTATTTCAACATTTACATTTTATAAAAAAATATGGATTACAAAGTTAGTGCTGAGCATAATACTATTGTTACTACTACTACTACTTTATTTATAATGCACTTTAAAACAACTACAGCTGCAACAAAGTGCCTCACAGATTCATCAAATTAACATTTAAAACATAAAACAAGTTAAAAGAACAGGTTTAAATACAACAGCAATAAAATGAGCAAGGTTGTCCCTTTTCAGGTCTGGGTTAGTTGTTCTAAAATCATTGTTTATGCTATTGTCAGCTTAAAAAATCATCAGTAGCTATGGAACGCTGAGGCTTTTATTTTGAAAATTTCAGTAAGCCTTATTTTAAAGGGCTGACCTGGTCCTATTTCCTACACTGTATGAGCTCCAACATTAGTGTGAAGCCCAGTGCTGCAATTTGCTATAGTTTAAAATTTAAAGGCTTTTATTTTGTAGAGCATGTTTTGTCTTATTTTGAAAATCTAGCAGGGTTGTCCTTTCAAGTCTGGGTTATTTCTGTTAGTCATATAGAACCTGCTTGCTCGGCTGAAATCATTGTTTATGCTATTAGCAGCTTTTAAAAAATCATTTGTAAATATGGAAGGTTAATGTTCAGTGTGGAAAAAAATGGCTTTTATTTTGTAGACTATGTGTAGGTCTTATTTTGAAAGTCTAGTGTGGTTGTCAGCTATGACTGACTTATTGTGATCACTCATGGAAGCTTCTGGCCTGAGCTCAGCCTCAGAGCCACTCTCTGTCAGAGGTTACTTAAGTTCACTGGCAGCTGTGTTCTGTTGCTATGGTAATTAATGAGCGCCCAACAGCTGCGCAGCACCACACTTTGTGTCTCATCAAGGCCTGGCTTTATAACATGGTGGCACATGCTCCCGAACTACTGCCCATAACTCGGAAACCGTAAGGGCTATCGACATCATTCTTGGACCGTTGTTCTCAGAACGGACAGGGCAACGAGAATATTAACACATTTTTGTTGAAAATATAATAATAAAGATGCCTGAACATGCTCTCAAACAACGTCTAATAACTCTGAAACTATAAGGGCTATCGATTTGATTCATGCACCGTATGATCAGCAGGCCTTGTTGAATAATCACAGAACTCGGGTTTCTACAAAAATCTGTCTGGGAGGTGTGACCCTGTGAAAAAGTGGATCATTTTGACAATTTTTAACCTGAGTGAAGGTGAATCTTTCACTCTCAAACAAACCTACTTCACGAGGAAATGATAAAAGGTATCCAAAAAATGTTTGGACCGTAGGAATCAGCAGGGATCGGTGAACAATACTGGAGATTATCATGTGTCTGCATAAATCCCTGTAAGAGATAATTCTTTCACTTTGAATGCCAGCCTGGTCTGAAGATTAATTGGTGCAAAGCTCATGTCTCTACCTCGAATGGTTTACGAGAGGTGGCGATTCGAAAACACATGAGTTTAAGGATTTTTTGCTCTGATTTTTCCTGAAATTCCTATAGGTTTCCCATTCAGGGTGTGTTGACTTTGTGTTGCTCCTGGGCGTGTTGCCCAAAATCCGTTAGTCCCACATCAATGAGGGTGACCTTTTCTGAATCGCAAAAGAGAATCCTACATTTTGATATATAATTTGTGCCAGTAGAGTTAAAATTGAGCGAGTGAGGAGAGTTTGTTTGTTCTTTCTCAGGTTATTCAAAAACCTAGAGTGTACACTACGTACTGACGAATTCCGCCATAGGATTACATTATAAAATCGAAAACGTCAAAAATCTTGCATAAAAGTTGAATCGCAATTGTAGAAGAACCGTAAGAGATATCAAACAGCTGAATCATTTGAAGATAGCTTAATGTCTTGTGAACATTTTAAAAGTTGAATGGTGTTTCTAGCTGAAAGTATGCAGACGTAGTAAGCTGTGAAAGAGCAGAACGTTTTAGCTGAATTTTGTTGAATTTCCATTCATTTCAATGGCACAAAAATTGGCATAAAAAGCTGAATATTTGAAAAATTCTAATAGCTGAAGTTACCAAAAGTTCAAAAATGCCTTCAGCATTCACACAAATAAAAGGATCTTAAAATTAACTCTAACGTGCACAGGCAGCCATTGGATGGAAGCCAGGATGGAGGTTATGTGTTCCCTTTTACCGACACCAGCTAAAAGCTGTTGCATTCTGGACCAACTGGAGACGTTTTAAATGAAAGCTGGCTAAGTTCAAGTTAAAGAGCATTACAGTAATCTGGCCGTGATGTAATTAATGCATGATTTATTGTTTAAGAATTTTGCATTGAGAGAATTGGCTTTACCTTTGCCAGCTGCCTAAGATAATTAAAAATTGGACTTAATTTAAAATTGCTGTCCATTTTAAAAGTCAAGTTTATTTATATAGTTCTTTTCAGCGTCAAAGCACTCAAAGCGCTGTACATGAGGAAAAACATTACAATAATACAGAAAATCAAACACAGAAAAACAAATCAAATGACATTAATAATCATTGGGAGTTTACTGGTAAGAGCTGCTTCTAATTAAATCTTTCTAATGGAGGTAATTAGATCATTAAGTCCTCTGTGGTAAGGAATTCATCCTGTGCTAGAAGAAAAATGATAATATTAATTCTTGAGGTTGCTGGTATGAGGCAGTTGTGGTCCTATCCTTCAAATAACAGTCATGGCCACTCACTGAAGTCTATGTTGAGAAGCTGGGTCACTGGTATAAAACAGTTTTAGTCCAAACTCTCAAATACTGATAATGTTTGGCTTTCACTGGTATGAAATAGTTGTAATACAATCCTTCTAAGCAATCTACAATTCTATGAAGCCACATTTAGGTAAAAAGAGGATAAGAAGAAAGACCACATTAGGTAAGAGGAGGGAAAAAAAATCATATTTCACACTTTATCCTTAGCAGGATACAGTTTGAGATATTAAAACAAAAAAAACCTTAGCACAAATAAGCAACACATATACGAGACACCATAAAGCAGAGATATGGTGAAGGCTGTATGTCAGGAGTGCTTATGTTTATATGAGCATGTGCATGTGCGCATGTGATTGTGTGCAAAGTAAGTCCATGAAGCACTGTCACAGAGGCCATTGTCCTTGATGGTACGATGGAGTGTTCATCAACCGACCACACAGTTCTGAGCAGGTTCACAGATGTCCTCAGGGAAGGGAGGGGGCAGAGGGAGCAGAGCGTCATGTTTACATAACCACCAGGAGAAGTTGAAGATAGCCAGCCATCAAGGCCGTGCAGGGGAGCCAGATTCAGAAAAACAACAATTATTTGGGTCAGGCTGACTCTTAATTTTCCGTCAGCCTTGAGAGTCTCGCTGGTGCTTCTCAATGGCGAATCCAAACCATCAGATCCGAGCATACAACTTCTCCAAGATTTATCCCATTTCACCTCTGAGTCCAGGAACAGCAGCCAGCCTGCGATCCTGTAGGATCACATCCTGTTTGCGATTGTGGTCCCTTAACATTTAAGTCTGAGTCTTGATAGCTCTGCAGATCCCATCACATAAGCCGGGCAGCCTTTCAATGACCAGAACTGCTGCCGACGTTTTCCCAATTTAACGGTATGCCAGGTAACCGCAAACTCCGAAAAGCAGAAATCCTGTTTTTAGGATTTCTTCCACATCTTCCACGTCCTCAACTGACATCATTGTCAGACACACAATCCTCCCCTTCTGCCAGGAGTCCATTGTGTATCCGTAGAAGAATGTCCCGTCTGGACAAGAGCGCTCTCCCTTACCCTGTCTTCCCGTTGAGAAAATTTGATCAATTGCGTTGAGAGACCAGCTGAACAGATCAATAATTCACAATTCGGGAGATATGCAAAGAGAGGCTCTGAAAGAAGACAAGACACAGAGCAGAAGCAGGGCAGGCAGGGGAAGGTGCGGGAGACAGGAGAAAAGCGTCCTCTTCCACCGAGAGCAGAAACAGAAAAAAACACAAAAAACAAAGATAAAAGATTAGAAAGCGTTTGCTTTAAATATGCCGCTAAGTAGCCCAAATCAATAGAGGGACATTTAGAGACCAAGAGACCAAGAGAGACACAAAGACCATCGCTCCTGTTTTTTTTATCATTAAAATTTAAGAAATGTATGGCCATCCAGACTTTGACGTCTTCAAGACACAATAGAAGCGGTTTAATGGAGAGGGCTTCTTTTCTTAAAGGCAGAATTATTCTCCTCACTAGACTAAGGGCTTGAAAATAATAACATTTATAGTCATTAGTATAAGACTATAAAAGTTATTATAGTCATTAGTATAAGAAATAGCTCCTGTTGTTACACAACTTATATCATCTTTCTTATCTTTGTGAAGTAATAGTTTAAATTTTGCCAGCAATGCTTATTTTGTCAATTGTTGGCCAACATATGAATAAAAAAAACTTTTAAGTCGGTCTGAAAGTGGAAGATTGTAATTTACAGTTTTTCAATTACCACGATGAGCAGATGGGGCTTAAGACACTCTTGATTGCTCCAGTGAAGTTGATGCTTCTCCTACAAAAAGAGGCATAAGTAAACAAGGGGCAAAAACAGCATACAGATGTTTCAAATGCACCTTTTTATTTATATATGTGTATATTGTACATTGTAAATATGTATATTCTGTAGTGCAAAAACAAAACCCAGAGAGCAAAGTGTACCGGAGTCAAATTCCTTGTTTGTATGTACAAACTTGGCAATAAAGCTGATTCTGATTCTGATTTTGCTTTTGAAAAGGTGATATCACATTTCTTTTTCTCCAATATTTTTTATTATATTCTTGTCATACAATCTTTCGACAAACGTGCATATTTGACTACTCAGAGACTGAAATGTAAAATTATAGGCCGAATTTATGTTAATCTGGACGCACAAACTATGTGAACATGATCTACAATGTTGAGCAGAGGAAGCTGACTGATCTCCATCGCTATTACTATCCCTAGTAAGCTGGATGGACCGGCCTTTTTCCCTGCTGCTACTGATCCCGACAGACTCACCATCACTAGCAGGGACCACACCTGACACTTTATTGAAGAAGTTTTCAATGTCCATGTTTTTTCATGTCTATTGTTAACTGTCTCTGGGGAGATGGCACCAACCAATCAAAAGTCCATAGTAATGACATCAGTTAATAAAAGGATCATTTTATTCCCAAAATCATTGTTTAAAATAACATTTAGAGTAAGTGGACAATTTAAAAATCAGCTTTTTTCATTTGTACTATTTTAAGTTACTTTTAAAAGTCAATCATAACTCAAATAATTTTGTCACATATTGTAATTGCCGCACATGATATTGCTACAGATGTGCAATATCAGTAGCAATTAAATCCACATTGCCATTGCAGATATATGTATGTATGTATGTATGTATAAATGTATGATTTCAAAACATTTCAACATTTGAACAACATCAGAACAAGAATAACTTAATCACAAAGTAGAGGAAGTTCGGAAAAAATTTGATTTCTCCCTTTTTGTTGAACATACTTCAAATAAGCTGAACCTCGAACTGGTTGGACACACACCTACACTTACAGCAATAAATACCACTTCAACCTTCATAAAACTCTCATAGGGTATTCCACACAAAACAGGCATGTAACAGCTGAAAAGGCTAAATGCTACCATGTTTACAGCAGCCTAGTAAGCTAGCCAGCCTAATTGCGGTATGTGCTGGATAACGTTTTTAAACTGTTGGGACCCACAGCCATGGTTTACAACATGCGGTGCGGACTTTTCTGGAACTTTCAAAATAAAGTGCAACTTAGGAAAAGGGGGGTAACAGCGAACTTCCCATGATGCCACTGCCCGTAATAAAACCCCCACCTTTCCAATGGATCGATCTCTTCTAGAGGTCCCCCCTGGGCCGGGAGAGAGAGACACACACGCTAATGTCTCTTTGCTGGCAAACAGAACAACTCCTAAAACCTGGACCAAGAGTGTCATACGATCACCGTCATATGCCCCAAAGTCGAATGAACACTTTTTTTTCCCCGGTATTCATTCATGAAGGGGTGATTAAAGTACAAGCGCCCCTTGATTTTCTCTTGAGATCTATAGAAAGCAGACTGTTTGCAGAAAATTCCCTGAGAGACGCTGCCCTTAGAGCCTAGCTGAAGTAACCTTTTGTTCACGACCCTTTCTTCAAATTTTCGTCGTCGCCCGGACACTACCCCTCAGCAAAATTTCATATGAGGTTAGGTTTGGGCAGAGAGAAAAGAAGTATTTAGAATGAAATAATCTAAAAAGTTTTTCTTTTTTTTTGAAATTTTTGGTTTTTTTGTGTTGAACTCAGTATCTTGGGGGCAAGCAGGATATCTGCTCAGCCGTCTCTATTTTGTGTTTGTTTGTGTGCTTTTAAAGTTAGACAAACTTTTTTTAAAGGGGGATTTTAACACGAAGATTTATCATAATATTTAAACCCTGATTTTAAAGGTAGGTTTGATTCGGTGTAAGCTATAATTCTTTTTTTATTTAAATGCAAAGTAAGAAAAAACATGCTTGCATACGTAAGCCCATTTCTCCAGAAAGATTTGGCTCTTTTCCAAAATATTTCCTTAAATATTTTACTATTTCCTTCATAATATTTCTTTAAATATTGTTTTAATGAATAAAGGCAGCTAATGAGACACCGTTGAGAATTAGTCATCCAGAAGGTTGGTTTTATTCAGCAGATCATTCTTTAAAACATTATTTTAATGGTTAATGGTTGTCTAAAGGTATGCTGATTATTGCCTAAGTTGGTTCCAAGACTAACAACTTCATTTCCAGATTCTTCAAGATAATCAATTCAATTCAATTCAGTTTATTTATATAGCGCAAATTCACAACACATGTCGTCTCAAGGCACTTCACATAGGTCAGGTACATACATTCCAATTAATCTTAATCATTGAACAGTGCAGTCAGATTCTGTTATTTATTCAAATTGGATAAAAAGTTTTTCTATCTAAGGAAACCCAGCAGATTGCATCCAGTCAGTGACTTGCAGCATTCACTCCTCCCGTGTGAGCATGTAGAGACAGTGGATCAGTCACTGGCGTTGACTTTGCAGCAATCCCTCATACTGAGCATGCATGTAGCGAAAGTGGAGAGGAAAAACTCCCTTTTAACAGGAAGAAACCTCCAGCAGAACCAGGCTCAGTGTGAGCGGCCATCTGCCACGACCGACTGGGGGTTAGAGAAAACAGAGCAGAGACACAAAGAGAACAAAGAAGCACTGATCCAGGAGTACTTTCTATGGGAAGGAAAAGGTAAATGTTAATGGATGTAGCTCCTTTAGTCATTTCACCTAGAAAGAAGGAACAGATAAACTCTGAGCCAGTTTTCAAGTTTAGAGTCTGAAGAGAGCACATAGTTAGTTACAGTAAAAGCTCAGTCAGTAGCTATGTCTAGGAGAGAGAAAGGGCTAAACACTGAAAGACAGGGCCATGTGGATCATCGGTAGAGGGTGAGCATTAAGTTGTTGCCAGCAGAAGCTTGGAGGATTCCCCTCTCCAGAAAGGTGTTACAGGTAGACACAGAGTCAGGCCAGGTGTAGCTTCTAGGAAGAGAAAAGAGAGAGAACAAAGTTAAAAGCTGAAATAACAGCAAATAATACAAAATTGAAGAGTAGTGTGAGAAAGTAGCAAAGAGGGTGAAAGTGGTCATTATGTCCTCCAGCAGCCTAAGCCTATAGCAGCATAACTACAGAGATAGTTCAGGATAAACTAAGCCACTCTAACTATGAGCTTTATCAAAAAGGAAAGTTTTAAACCTAGCCTTAAAAGTAGACAGTTTGTCCATCTAGAGCCCACTGATGGCCACTGTTATACTAAAAACCACAACGATTGGGATATCTCTCTCGTTCAGATTGATTTAATCCTTGGTTCGCAAAGAAAAACATTGCATGGTAATGTCTCATCACTCTTTTGTTCATGGTTTCAACCATCTTTAATCCACTTGTTTATATTGTACATAGCCCATTAGTTTTCGTTATTCTTTAATTCTGCTTAGTACTTTAGTTCGATTGTTTTAGCATAGTAAAGAGTTTGTTGATTGAAATACGTTTGACTTTGAATTGACTTATTTTTGTTATTAAATTCTGGTATTTTTAGAAACTGTGTGAATTCATTCCATGCGTGTTCAGAGTTTTGCTGTTCAATAATGTCAGAGCTTGGCTCACTCTTTTCGATTTTGTCCTAATACCACCGCCTTACTGGGCTGGTATTCACAGGACAACCCTTAACACACCAAAACATTATTTGATAAAATATTAAAGTTTTAATATTAAATATTAAACAATATATTCAGATTCATAGTCACAACAAAACATTCATAGGAAAATTATACAACTTGAGAAACCTACTTAGCAACTGACAGAAATTCTCAGCTAAAACAAAGTTGGAGGTAAGTACAGTAAGTGAAAGTTTATTTATAAAGCACCTTTCACAGACAAGGGAGGGTCACAGAATGCTCTACAGAAACAACCCAGTCACTGCTGTAGTTACAATGCTTGGAGAATCAAGTGGGTCTTAAGTTTGCTCTTGAAAACATCAACACAGTCAAGGGAATGTAATGGGAACGGGTGATCATTCCAGACCCTCGGCACAACTGCCTGGAAGGAGCGATCTCCTCGGGACCTAAAACAGGTGCGAGGGACCATGAGAAGGTTCTGATCTAATGACCTCAGCCTCCGATATAGAGATAACAGGTCTCTGATATAGGAGGGAGCCTGACCATGCAGAGCTCTGAAAGTCAGCACCAAGATTTTGAAATGAATATGAAAAGAAAGAGGTGGGCACGTTCTACTTCCTTCATAGTACAGAGTGATCAACACAACACCAACTAGGTCGCCTCGTTCATAGGATTTCAACAGATGTTGTAATTAATATCTGATCCTAGATCTGTGAGGTGAGCTGTCGCCTTTGATTGATAGGTGTGCTATCTGAAGGTGAAAACTCACCATCAGACACGCAACCTATTAGATCAGGGATGGCCACAGGGGTGGGAAATCATATTTTAGGGGTGGCACCAACCCCTCTGGCCACCAACCAGAATCGCCACTGTTCCTCAGAGCTGCAGTTGAAAATTCACTAAACATGAGCCAAAACACACTGTACTGCTCTAACGGAAACCCACACTTCCTGAGATATAATATATCAACCCAGTTAATTTGTTCCTTGTTCAAT